>MU377211.1:0-57320 GCA_022495195.1 Xylaria digitata
GTGTAAGTACTTTTGCATAAAAAATTAGCTTACAGGGTACTCTAAAAAAAGTGCAAAACTTGCTTGTGTGCGAAACTAGCTTGTGTTATGGGTTATTATATTTATTTATATTTTTTTTAAAAAAAAAAAAAAAAGCTTTATACAAAGCAAAGTTTTTACTTTAAATAAAAATTTCTGCTAACTGTCACGGTCGGCAATTATCGCGAAGGCTAGGCTCCGGAAAACATTGTTGTCGCGTAGAAGTGGATCATATATATACCGTTAATTCCAGCATGGAATTAACGGCGTCGTTTTTTCCGCGAGAATTGTCTATATTGAAGAAAATCTACACTTGAAGAAAGAAAGAAGTTATTTACAAACGCCGCGCCGCGCAGAGTGTGTTATGTGCAGGTGTTGTGTGGGGTGTTAGCCGTGACTTTAACGTACAAGCTAAAAAAATAAAAAAAAATTAAGTGCGCACGTATTAATAACTTTGTATATAACAATAACTTTATACATGCTTATACGTACAATTATAATTAACACTAGTTATTTTAATACTAGCTTTTTTTTTTTTAATTACAACTTATTATTATATAACAAATAAAAAAAAAGTAAACTATTAAACAGCTATGCGTACATAGTTTATATAATACTAAAAAACAATTACTTAATTTTAATTAAGTTTTAAAAAAAGTAGTTAAATAACTATTTTTGCATACAAAATTAAATTAATAGTTTATTTTTTAATTAAATTATAAAAAGTATATTATAAAGCTATTATTTTAATTATACAGTTAGTTTAATTAATTAAAAATATAAATAATTAATTATAAAGTTGTTAGCTTAGTTTAAGCTAGTTAAAAGTTTGTAATTTTGTTAGTTTGTACAATTTTATTAGCTGTTATACAAACAATAAAAATTATATTTTAATTAAAATATGTTTTTAGCTATATAAGTAAGCTAATTATATAAAAAAAGCTAATTGTGCAAAAAAAAAGTTTAAATATAAATACTGCTAAAATTTTTAACTGTTTTTTATTTTTTTTATTTTTTTATTTTTATTTTTTATACGTTTTATTTGCTTTTGTTTATATATATATACACTTATATAATAAATGTTACAATTGTGTAAAATGCTTTATAACATTGTATTAATGCTATAAACTAAGATTTTAAGTTAAAAAAAAAAAAAAAAAAAAGGATAGCAAAGCTTGCAGTTTTTTAAAATTAAATATAATACAATTACTACTTTGTAAATTATAGTTCGTACGTTTTTTATTAATATAACAGTTTGGTAATAGTTTATACATTATATTCTTTTATTAAAACAGAAATATAGATTTTAATCTGTATTAATGCTAAGTGTGGCGTTTAATTATTATAGTTTTTTTTTAACTTTTCGGCTATATTTGTTACGTCTAAAAAGTCTTTTAAGGTTAGGTACAATATAATGTATATTTTGTATAGTAGGTCTTATACAAGACTAAAGCTTGTAAAAGCAAACAATAGTGTGCGGAGCACACCTAGATAGATCATAGTAATGTGGGCAAACAGAATTAAAAAAAGCATACTTTAATTAGTGGTTTAGTTGGTAGTGCACCTGAATTATAACAATATTGTTATCCGGGTGGTTTTTTACATGTTTATTTGCAACAGCTATATGTATTTATTTTTTTAGTTTAATTAATAGCTTTAAAGCTTTAAGGTATAGCTTATAAAATTGTTTAAATACAGCAAATATATTTTTAAAGTTTTTTGCTAAGTATTATATATTGTTAAAGTTACATTTTTATTAAAAAACTTAATATTGCAATATATAATATTTTTTATATAAGCATAATCTTTTTATTTTGTTTACTTTATATTTAAGTTTTTTATTAATATTTTTAAAATTTAAAAGCGTTTAAATTTGTTATAATAATAAATTATTGTTTGCTTTTTATAGTTAGTTAGCATAAAATAAGTTTTTTATTTTATATAATAAAAATAAATTTAAAACGTAGTTATAGTTTTGTTTTTTTAAAATTTTAAATAGTTTTACAAATTATAAGTTTAGCTAAATAGTTAATACTTATATAAAAAACCTTTTTTTTTTAAAAAAAATACTTTGTTTTTTATTTTAAAGTTAACTAGTTTACGCTTTTTGTTAACTTATAATTTTTATTATTTTTAAGCTGTTTTTATTAATATATATATTATTTTTTAAACTTTTTATATTTATTTTATTGGTTTTAATGCTAGCTTTTATAACAGCGTATTAATTTTTTTGTTTAAAAGCTTTATTAATAATAAGTTATATATATTAGTTTTTAAAACTACTTTTAAAAAAGCTATATTTAATAATAAATGCTATAATAAATTGTAAGCTGTTAAAATAACTGGTGTTAGTTACAACCGTATGTGTAAGCATGTACAAAGTTATTAGCACGTGCGCACCTAATTCCCCTTATCGTATTAGCTTGTATGCTAGCAGGAGTTTTTATTTGAAATAAAAACTCTGCTTTATACAAAGCCTCTTTTTTTTATAAAAAAATATAAATAAATATAATACAATAAATTATATTTTATTTTACGCGTGTGTTTAACGTACAATATTGTACAAAGCTTATTTAACATAAGCAAAATTTAATGCTAATAAATAAAAGCTTTAATTATTTTAATATTTGTTAATATAAAATTATAATTATTAATTAAGTTTTTAGTTAATAAACTTAATTGTTTTTTATATTTAAAAATAATAAGCGCTATTATTATAATATTTTATTTTAATTAACTTATTAATTTTTTTTTATAAAAATTAATATAAAAAACTTTGCGTTATATAATAGCTAACAGTTTAACATATTAAAAAATTAATATAAAAAATAATAATATTATGTTACTACTGTTTTTGCTATGTTAAATTTTTTGCTTAAAAATATAGTTAGTAAACAACTAAATTTGTTTACAAAAACTTAAACATAATTATAGCTTTAACAATTTTTTAATATATTTTTTTTGTTTATTATTATTTGTTTTTATACTGCTTGCAATATTAATATTAAATATAATAATTTAAATATTTTGTTTTAAATAAAGCTAATAAAAATTTTATTTAATTGTTTTAATTGTTTTATTTTAGCTTAAATAAATAATAATTTTAAAGTAATATAACTTTTTAATTAAAACTGTTTGTAAAAAAATATTATTATTTAAAATAGTTTTAAGCACTTATAGCTAATAGTTTTTATAGCCCAGCTTTTAAACTTTGTTTTTTTTTTAATTAATTTTATTAGTTTAGCTTTTTTAAGTGCTACTTTATTGCTTTTTATAGCAGCTATTAATTTTTTTATAGCTTAAAGTTTAATTATAATTAAAATACGTTTTTTAGCTTTTTATGCTTTTATTATAAATAACTTAGCTGTTTTTTTAAATAAAGCATTAGCTACTACGTTTTTTTTTTTAAGTTTATACTAAAAAATAGTATTAAAGTTTATTAAAAAGTTAGCTTATTAAATTTAGCGTATTAAAAGCATACGTTTAGTTAAAAAATATAAAAAAGTTTAATAATTAATAATAACAAAAAATTTTTGTTTTAAAAGCTTTAAGCAATAATGCTTTAAAGTTTATATTATAGCTAACATTTTTTTGTTTTATATAAAATAACCTTTTTTTAATATAGTTATTATTTTAAAAAAGTATTTTATAAGCTTTTATTTTTTGTTTTTTTGTTGCTACTAAATAATTTTGCTAATAATATTTTTTAATACGTTTATTTTTATTTAAATAAGTTGTTTTAAATAAAAAAAATGCTAATATTAATGTTTAGCATACTAATTGCTTTATAACTTTAAAAACGTTTTTTTGTTTTAAACTTTTTTTAAATAATTAGTTTAATAGTTTTATAATATTATTAACATAATAAATAAATATATAAATAAAATTATATAGTTTAAAAAAAAATTAAACTATTTTAACTTTGTTAAAGTTTTTAAATTTTTAGTTTATAATAGCTTTAATTTTTGCTAAATTAATTTAAATACTAATTTTAGCTTTTATAATAACGCTTAAGTAATTTATTATAATAATGTTAAATCAGAATTTTTTAATATTTTTTTATAATTAAACTTTGTATAAATAATAAATAACTTTTTTATATTGTTTTTAATACTTTTTTTTTAGTTTTAAATATATTAATATATTATTAGCATACGTATTAACAAATTTGTTTAACAGTTTTTATAATTAAGTATTAATAAAAAATTGCTATTAAGCTAAGCTTATTTTAAAGTTAAAAAAAAAAACTTTTTATTAAATATAAAAAGCTATAAAATATTAAAAGTTAATTAATATATGTAGCTAATAAAAAGTTTTAATAATGTTAAATTTAAAACTAAAACTATTTTGTTTTTTAAGTATTAGTTTTGTTAGCAATAATTAATATAAAACTTTTGCTTTTATAAATATAGCTTAAAAGCAAATAAAATTAGGGCTGCGTTTATTTTTATAGCTAATTTAATAAAATTTATTTTTAACAGCTAGTTTATTACTTTTTTTTAAAAAAATAAATACTAAATTAAAATTTAATATTTTAAAAGCTTATTGTTTTATACTTTTTTATTAAGTTTAAAAACTATATTGTATTTTAATTATAATAAAAATAAAATATTTGCTTTTTTTTAAAAAAAAAACTTTTTAAGTATATTAATAGTTTTAAAAAAAAACGTTAAACTAAAGCTATGTGCTTAAAATCCTTGTTTACAAAAAACATTATACGCTTTTTATTATACGTTTTTTAAAGTTTAACTGCTTTTATGTTTATAAGTTTTTTATTTTTAAATAATTTTATAAACTTAATAAATATTAGTTTAGTTAACATTTTTAGCGCTAGCTTAGCTTATTATTAATAGTTTAAATTATTTTTAATTTGCTTTATAATTTTTTAAATTATAGCTTAATTTTTTTTATTTTTTTTTACGCTTATTATAGTAACAGCTAACTTTTTTTTTTTTTTTTTTAAAGCTTAATTTTGTTAATTTACGTTTTATTAAACGTTAAAATCGATTTAACGTTTAGCTTTATTTAATAATTAAGTTTAAATAGCTAAAAAATATTTTGCTAATACAAATTAATTTTTAAATTATATTAAACGTTATTTTTTACAGTTTAAAAAAAAGTTATATTTAATAAGCTAATTTATATTAATTATAACTTTATAACTTATATTTATTATTTAAAACACTTAGTTTTTAAAACAGTAGCTATTAATTTTTAAAATAGCTATTAAATACTTTTTTATTAAGCTTACAATTTTTTTACAGTAGTTAAACAAAAATATTAGTTAGTTTAAATAAATTATTTATATATTAAGTTATTATTTAATTTGTTTAACTAATTTTTTGTTTACTAATAAATTTATTTATATTTTAATATTATATAGCATAATAGTTTTTATTTCGAAATTATTTACTTATAATTATATTTTTTAATTAAATAATATTAACTTTTTTTAGTTATTTATTTTAGCTAATAAAAAAAAAATAAAACTATTAAAAAAACTTTTAACAGTTTTATTAATTTTTTAAATTATTTAAGCTAAATAAGTTGTTATTTACTTTTTTTTTTTAGCTAACTAAACTTTGTTTATATTTGCTTACTTTTTAAAACAGTTAACTATTTTATGTTTTAGTTTGCTATATTTAAAGCACATATTATTATTTTAATAAATGTTGGAATAACTAGTGTTGGTTGCAACCGTATGTGTAGGCATGTATAAAGTTATTGTTATGTACAAAGTTATTAGCACGTGCGCACCTAATTCCCTTTATTGTATTAGCTTATACGCTAGCAGAAGTTTTTACCTAAAATAAAAACTCTGCTTTATACAAAGCCTTCTTTTTATATAAAAAGATATAAATAAATATAATATAATAAATTGTATTTTATTTTACGCGTGTGTTTAACGTACAATATTATATAAAGCTTATTTAATATAAACTTTTTTTTTATTATTAATTAACGCTTGTTTAAGTTAGCTAACTATTTTAATAAAGTTAAATTTGTTAAAAGTTTGTTATAAAGTTTTTGTAGCTAAATTGTTAGCTTTAGTTTTAGTTTTATAATTAAATATAGCTTTAGCTATTTTGTTGCAAAAACGTTTATAAATTATATTTAAATTAATATTAGTTTTAAAAATTTTACTGCTTAAATTTATATTAATATAGCTTTAAATAGTTTAAATTTTTAAGCAAAGCTATTAAACTAAAAAATAAATTAATAAATGTTGTTATTTTTATTAAGCTTAACGCAAAAAGTTTTTAGTTTTTTATAAGTTAAAATAACTTAATTTAAATTATAATAAACTGTTTTTAAAGTTTAAATTAATTTAGCAAGTTTATTAAATAAATGTTTAATAAAGCAAAATTAAATTTTAACAAATCTTTTAACGTTTTTTTTTAATAAAAACATTATATAACGCATATAGTTTTGCTTAATATAAAAAATAATGAAGTTTTTTTTTAATTAATTAGCTAGTTTTTTAAGCTAATTATTAAAAAAGTTTTTGTTATTTATAAACTTATTTAAGTTTGTTTTTTAAGTTTTTGTTTTTTTTTTATAATTTTTGCTAACTGCGTTAATTAAATACCTAATAAGTTTAAATACTTTTTATACAGCTATGCTTATAAATTTAAAGCTAATACTGTTAAAAACGCTGCTTTTAATACTTTTGCGTTATTATTTACTTAATAAAAGCATATTAGCTTAATGTTAAATTTAAGTTTGCCACTGCTTAATTAGCTAATAAAAACGCTAAATCTTGTTTTAATTATTTTTAGCTATAGTTTTTAGTGTAAATGTTACTTCTTTTTTTTAAGTTTAAAAGCGTTTAAAAAAGTTTTTATTTTTTATTTTTTTTTAATTAACTAACGCATCCCCCAATTGACTTGACCACCCCATTGAATGGGCCACCCCTTTGCTACGTACCACTACATAACATTATATATAAACCTTTAAATAACTTTACTAATAAAAATCATAAAAATTTAAAGAAAACACTATTAGATTCGTAATTAAATAAAGAATCCAAATATACAAGTCTTTTCATTATATTTATATTATAACAGTTTTAAAAATTAGAAAAGATTGAAAAGATTATTTTATATATAAAAACGTGTACAATTCGACAATATAATAACTTTACCAATTCTAGTTGTATAATAAAATAAATTATACCGTTAGATTTGTAACTAAAAACGGAATTCAATAATATTTTTGTTTATTTTATAACTAATTTATTAAGCGAGTTATTAAGCAATACGCTAATATAACGCTAAGCAAGGATTATTTTAGCGCTTATTTTAGCGTATTGCTTAATAACTTAATAAATAAAATAGCTATAAATAAAAGGAATATATCATTGAATTCCTTTTGTAATTAGGAATCTAACGATATAATTTATTTTATTATAGGACTAAAACTTGTAAAGTTATTAAATAGTCACGTGATAAAGCATAGACGATTTTTGTATGGGTTCTAAGGGTGGCCCATTCAATTGGGTGGCCAAGTTAATTAAGGGATGCGTTAAATTAATATATTAATAGTTAAATCTTTTAATAGCGTACTTTTTAACGCTATATATAATTATAGTTTTGCAAATTTTTTTAAGTTTGTAATAAGTATTAAAAAAGTTTTTTAAAGTAGCATAACGCATCTCCCACTTGGATTGGCCACCCAATTGGATTGGCTACTTTTCTAAACCTTTGTACGCAATATTTTCTCTCCCTTTTTTTTTAACCAACAATAATAGTTAACTTTTAAACTAAAGCTAACTTACAGCTAGCTTTCCAGGCTTGCTAAAACAACCTCTGTTTATTTTTTAAACGTGCTGCTAAACTTTATAACGCATCTCCCACTTGACTTGGCCACCCAATTAAATGGGCCACCCCGAAATACATACAAAAAACGTTCGTGCGCTTTTAAATAAATCAAACAATTTTGATGGTACGGACTAATAATTAGTATTTTTAAAATCCTTATTAAATAACAAATCCAAATCTATTTTTCTTAATTTTATAGCTATTTTATTCGGCGAGTTAAGTGTAAATTTGGACCCACTTTTCTGTTTTCGAAGCTATACGCCTTAATAAAATAGCTAGAAAGTAAACAAAAATACTTTTAAATTCCTTATTAAATAAAGATTCCAAAAACACTAATTATTAGTTCGTACGATCAAAATTGGTCGATTTATTTAAAGGCGCACGGACGTTTTTTGGATGTATTTCGGGGTGGCCAAGTTAAGTGGGAGATGCGTTAATGTTTTTTGTACAACTTTTATTAATTAAAAACGTAGTTTTAATTCAAACAATAAAACGCGTTTTCCAAAGTTTAAATTAACTTAATTTAAAAAAAATTTAATTGTATAATATATTATCGACTTTATTGCGCGATCGTTTTTGCTTAAACATAATAATGTTAAAAATATAGCTAACTAACTGCTAAAACTATATAAAAAACGCTTTATAAAAAAGAACTAAATATTTAACTTTATATAAAAGCAACTAAAGCTTTAAACACGTTTTAATTAAAAAATTAATTATTAAAAAATTTTAAACAAAAATTTAATTAAATATTGCGTTTAATTTATATTTGTATAAAAAACAATAATTAAAAACAGCATTTACAAAAATAATATTTATAACTTTAACAAAATAAAATTTGCAATAAGCAAAATTATAGCTAACTTTGTTATAATTATATTTAAATGCGTACAAAAACTAAAAGCTATATAACTAAATAATACAAATTAATTTACAATTATTTAAGCTATTTTATTATACAGCTATATTATTTTACTTTATATTATTTTAGTAAAACAAAACTATTTATTATTTTAATATAAAAATATTAATTTATTTAGCAATTAAAAAGTTAAAACTATAAAAAATAATTAAATAATAAATAAGCAAAGCGTAAATTAAATTAAACATTTTAATTTATATATAAAAAGTTATATAAAAAAAGTTTATTATTTATTTATTTTTAATAAGTACAAAAGCTATTATTTTATTAATTTTAAACAATATTATAAAAACAATAAAATTATAACTTTTTGTATGCTTTTTTACTTTTTTTATAAGCTTTAGCTTTTAAATATTAAATGTTTTAGTTTTTTAAAACAGTTGTACAATAAACAAATTAAGCATTTAATACAAGCATATATTATTTATATTAAAAAAAAAGATTTTTTTAGCGCGTTTTTTTGCGCGTTTTTTAAGTTTATAACTTTAAATAACGTATAAAAAAGTTTTAAAAAAGCAAAATTAAAGCTATATAACTTAAAATATATTATTAACTAGCTAAATTATTATTTAATTACTTTTTAAATTAAGCTTTTATTTTTAACTTTATTTGCTTGCTAACAATTTATAATTTTAAGCAATTTAACTAAAGCCCGATTTTTATTTTAATATATTAAATTAAAAATTATATAACATTAAAATAGCTTTTTAATATTTATTATCGAAAATATAAGCTAAATTACGTATAATATAACTAATGTTATATATTGTTTTATGTTATTAAAAAAAAAAATTACAACTTTTTATAAAACAAATTATTAGTTTAGCTAACGTTATTGTATAAAAAAAACTTAATTATAAAATAAAAAAATTTTTATTATACAAAAAGCAAAAAATTTACAAGTTTTTAAAAACGTAGTTAAATAAAAAAATTATAAAAACTATTAAAATAATTATTGTATAAAAAAAAAAACATGTGCTTAACGCTGTAAAGCTTGCAGCAAACCCGGCTATAATGCGCAAACTTGTTAAAACAATATAAAAACGTTTAGCAAATTAGATTTTAAATAGTTTAAATTAATTATACATGTTATTATTAAATTATTTTTAAATACATATATAAAGGTTTAAAAAAGTGGCTAATCCAATTGGGTGGCTAATCTAAGTAAAAAATGCGTTATAATTATATTAAATAGTTATATTTGTTTTTAATAATTATGTGCTAACTAAAAAAAAAAAGTAATGTTTTTATGTTTTGCTTATTATAGCAAAAAAAAAAAAGCTTAAAATAATGTTACAATTGTATAAAATGCTTTACAACATTATATTAATGCTATAAACTAAAATTTTAAGCTGAAAAAAAAAAAAAAAAGAACAGCAAAGCTTATAGTTTTTTTAAAATTAAATATAATATAATTACTACTTTATAAGTTGTAGTTTATGCGTTTTTTATTAATATAACAGTTTAATAATAGTTTATACGTTATAATAAATGCTATTTATATGTTTAATATTAATAATTATATATTTATAATTATTAGCTAAAAGCTTAAATTTAATATTATGCTATTTTTAATAAATAATTTTAATAATTGTTAGCTTTTATATTTGTTTTACGTTAATATATATATATATAACGTGGTTTATAAACAAGTTGCTTATTTAAACAAGTTGCCTACTTTTTTATTTAACGTATATATTATTATTTTATTGCATAATAATTCTTTAACAACTTAATGTTAAAATTAAATCAAAAAGTAAGAATTATTTTAGCTTTTTAAGCTATTTAATTATTTAAAAAAATCTTAGTTTAACGCGCTTGCAAAATTTATAATATTTTTTATATAATACTATATAACAAAATAAACAAACGAACTGTTAAAGCTAAAGCACGCGCTAATTTATATGTTTTTAATTTAATTAAAAAAAATGTGCTTTTTAAATACATTATTAACTTAAATAACTAAAAATATGGTTTTAGCTTTTATAATATTAAAAATATAGCCAATTTTTTTTAAAAGTTATATAACGCTATTGCTATTAGCAAGCTTTAAGCAAACAATTTTGTTAAACGTTATTTAAAACTTAAACAGCGTTATACACATAAATATAACTTTTAAAAAACTTTATATAAAAATTTTAAAACAATAAACGCGTAATTTAAACGTTTTATACGTATAAAACTTTAATATAGCGTTATAAATAAAAATATATATAACTTTAATAAAACCAGGTTTATAATAAGCGTTATTTTTTTAACTATAATAATTATATATGCTAATTAACATAAAAAACATAAAATAATACAGCTTAATAATAAAAAATAAGCAACAGCAGTTAATTATATTAATTTAGCTAAAAAATTTATTTTGCTGCTTATTATTTTTTAAAAAGCTTATTACTTTTAGTAATAATATAAAAATATTAACTTTTTACGCGATTAAATGCTTATAATTAGTTTTAATAAATAAACTAGCAATAAAATTGCGTTAAAATAAATAAAACATTTTAATACATATATTATGTTATTATTAATAAACAAATATTGTTTATTAATATTAAACTAATATAAAAGTTATATTTTAGCCGAATTTAAATAATATTATAAAAAATACAATATTATAGTTATTTTTTTGCTTTTATATTTGTTTTATTTAGGGTTGGCAATTAGTATTACTACAGTAGTATAGTAATAGCTAATACTAATAGTAGTAATACTAATTTACTAAAGTAGTATTTTTTTTAAAAAAAAAATTAAATAAACATATAAAAAAAGCTTTTTTATAATAATTTTTTTTAAAAATATATTTAATATTTACTTTATAATTAATAATTATAAATAAAATTAAGATTTTATTAACAAATTTTTTTTTAATAATATATTCCGTTTTTAAAAACATATAGTATTTAATTTATAATTTACAGTTAAAAAAATTGTATATAAATTTTTTTATAAAATTTTTATAAATTAAGGTTTTATTAAAAAATAATAGTTTTTAAATAAATTATATAAGTGTAAAAAGGAAAAACAACATTGTTTAACAATATAACTTTTTTTCAAAATATATTAAGTTTTCAATTTTTTTTTTAATATATAAACCGAACTTTTTTTGTTGTTTAATTTAAAGGATTTGTTATTATAATTTTTTAAATTAAATAAACTTTCGGTATTTATTTTAATGTTATTTTTATTTTTAAATAAATAAAACAATTTTTTTATCCGAAAAATAGTATATAAAATTACTTATATAATAAAACAAAAAATTTATTATTATTATATCAATAATAATAATAACACTAAAGTGTTTTTTTAATAAAAAATAAGTATAAATATAATAATAATAAAAATAAAAGTTTAAAGCAAAAAAATTATAATATATTTATATTTAAAGTTAAGTTTTAATTTATTTTGCAATATTTTTGTTAATTAATAATAAAAACGTAATTATATTTCATTATTTTTTATTTAATTTTTTATTAATAAACCTAGAATTTTATAGAAATTTAACAAATATTTTCTATTTTTTATTTTATTATATAATTTATTAAAAAAAAAAATGAATAAAAAAATTAAATACTACAGTAGTAATAATAGTAATACTATAGTAGTAAATAGTATTTACTAATACTACAGTAGTAGTAGTAAGTACTGTTACTAATACTACTGTAGTATTTAAATTTTAGTACTAATACTAATACTACTCTAGTAATACTACCCTGTAGTAACAATACTACTTACTAATTTGCCAACCCTGGTTTTATTTAACTTAGCCGCTTAATATTAAAATTTATAATATGTTAAAAAAAGCATATAGCTATTAAATATTAAAATTTGTTAAATTATATATTAATTATATTATTAAAACTAAATTTTTTATTACGTTTAAAAAAGCATTTTAAGCAGTTTTTACAAAATTAAATATTTTAAAAAGCTTTAAAAAGTTAAAATTAATGCTATATAACTTTTAAACAATAATTTTAAAGCTAAATGTGCAAATAAAAACGCTGTTGCTAATTTTAAAAGCTTTTAATTTTTTGCACCTTAAGTTTTTTAAATGCTAAAAACTTTAACTAAAACGATTATACAGTTAACTTTTATAAAAAAGCAAATCTTTAAACATTAAAAAAGCTTTTTAACCAAAATTTATATTACTGTTAACTAGCTATTAAAAACAAATTAAATATTAATGCATTAATTTACTTTTGCAAACGAAAAAATTTAAACTTTTTGCAAAGCAAATAAAGCTTTTAGCAAGCGCTAAAAAAGCAAAAAAAAACGTTTACAAAATAAAAAAAGCTTTATTATAAAAAATGCACTAAATTATATTGCTTAAAAAAAAGCACAAAAGTTAGTACAAGCAAAAAAGCCGAAAAATCGTAATAATAATAAACCAAGTGCGCTATGCTAACAACAATATAAACAATGTAGTAACGCCGGCTATAATTTAAGAATTTATAAAAAAAATGTAGAATTAAATACAAATTCAAAATCTAATTAATTATAAAGTTATTAATATTTAAAAATAAAAAAGTAATAAAAAGTAAGCAACTTGCTTATAAACTACGTTATATATATATTTATTATACGTTTATTATATAATGTTGTTAATAGTTTTAGCTTATAAATTGCTAAATTTATTTATTGCATATATTATTTGCTGCCAAAGTTATTTTTAAACTGTTTTTATTTAGTTATATAGCATTATTATTGTTTTATACAAACAAAATGCTTGTATTAATTATAATAGTTTTTTGTTTTATAAATGTTGTTAAATTATAAAGTTTTAAATAATGTTTATATAGCGTACGTTTAAAAATTATATAATGTTTACTACAATTATTATATTTAAAAAAAAGTTAGAATTAAAATGTTTATAAAAAAAATAGTTATATAATAAAAAAAAAATAAAAATAAATAAAGTTTGCGTTATTTTTTGTTTTTTAAATTTTTTTTAAAATTAATATATTTTTATATGTTGCTTTTACTTATTATGCACTTTTTTTTTATAATTGTTATAATTGTATATAATTATTTAAGTTTTGTTTATATACGCTTTTATTTATATAAATAGCTTATTTGTTAATACAAAAGTTTTTTATATTTAATTTAGCGTTTTTTTTATAAACGCGTTAACAAAATTATTTTTGTTATTAATTTATTATATTAGTCACGGCTAACAACAGCTAACACCTAATAACACTGGCAACACTAGCACTTGCACATAACACATTCCGCGCAGCGCGGCGTTTGTAAATAGCTTCTTTCTTTTTCCTTAAGTGTAGATTTTCTTCGAATACAATGATTTCCGGAGCTTAGTCTTCGCAATAATTGCTAATCGTAACAATACTTTAAAAAAAAAAATTTTTATATAACTTTTTAAATAATATAATATTTATTATTAAACGCATTTTTTATATTACATTTAGCTTTATTAAATAATTATATAACAACTTTAAATTAAAATATATAACTGTTAAAATAAAAAGTAAACTTAATATAATTATAATTTTTAAAAATGTTATATAAAAAACAATAGCGTTATTAAAGCTGTTAACTATATTGTATAATTTATTAACAAATACATTTTTAATTACTTTTTTACATTTATTAAAATTTTAATATGTAATATTTTTTTAATTTTAAAACTTAAGTTTGTTTTTATATAGTTTTTAATACTTAATATAATAAAAAATTTAAGTTATAAAGTTATATTAATATTGTTAACAAAAAATTTATTTATAAAAATAAATAGTTTTATATAATACAAATTTAATAATATAAAAGTTAAGCTGCAGTTTAAATTATTTATTTGTTATTTAATTCTTTTGTTTAAGTTTGCAATATTGTTTAACTTAAATTTTCTTATTTAAGCTATAGCAACAAAATTATATATTGCTTTTAATAAGTAAATATTATTAATATATACGTTTTTTATATATCGCAAAATATATTGTTATATAAATTTTTTTATATAAAAGTTAACAAAGTTTAATTAGTTTGTTTAACTTTTTTGCATCAAAATAATTTGTTTGCTATTAAACTTTATAAAATAGTTTAGCTAAAAAATTAGGCGTTATAAAACTAAACATATTATTTGTTTAAAAACTAATAATGTTAAAGTTATAAAACAGCTTTATAATAACTAAAAAATATAAATTATATATAAAAACAGTTATTTTTAATTTTTTATAATAGTATTAATAATAAGTTTTAAACTAATATAGCTTTAATTTTACTAGTTTATATAAAAGTTATACAATTTATAAAATTGTTTTATTAAAATATTTTAACTTTAATTTTATTAATAATTATATAAAGATTTTTTAATTAACGTAATTAATAAGCAAACATTATAAATAAGCAAGCGCTATATTAAATTTAATTAGTATAATTTTTATTTTAAACCTACGTTTTTTTTATAATAAAATAATATTATATAAAAGCAATAAAAATTAAATAATTTTAGCTAATTAAACTATAAATTTAAACCCGACTTTAAGTGCTAAAAATATTGCTATTATTTATAAAATTAATTATAATACTTTTTATTAACAATAACATAGTTAGCTTTTATAATATAATATTATATTAAATTTATATAAATTTATAAATTTAAAAAAATATATAATAATTTAGTATATATTAAATTTAAATCTACGTTTATTTTTTTTTAATTAAATAGTAAAAAAAATATAGTTAATTAATTATTTTGTAATTATAACGTGCTGTTTATTAATAAACAATAAGCTTTTAACTTTATAAAACAATAACTAAAGTTTTAAACGCGTTTTAATTATAAATACAATTATTAAAAAGCTTAATATAAAAATTTAAGCGCGTTAAACGTATAGTTTTATCTTATACAAAATATAATCGCTAAATATAGTATTAATAAAACAAGCTTTATAATAAACGTTATTTTAATAACAATAGTAATTATAAGCGTTAAAAAATGTAAAAAGCTTAAAATAGTTTAATAAAATAATTAAAAATAAATTATAGTAATTTAAAGCGTTAATTTTTAAAAATAAACAGTTTTGCTATTTATTATTATTGCTAATAAATATTACTTGTTTTTTTAATATAAAAACAGTTAATTATTAAAAAATTAATATATTATTATTAACAATAATAATTAAACAACAAATAAATAAGGTTTTAAATAAATTTAGCACTTTAATAAATATATTAAAAGCTGTTTAATTAAAATTTATTGTTTTTTTATTTTTAACAATTATAAAAGCTATTATTTAACTAAATTTAAGCTTTATTATAAAAATAATAAAATTATTACTTTATATATGCTTTTTTATTTATTTTACTTTTTTTAGCTTTTTAATATTAGTTGTTTTAATTTATTAAAACAAACGTATAGCTAATAAATTAAAAATATAATATATAAACATATTATTTATATTATTAAAACTAACGTATTATATAAGTAAACGGTTTATACAAATTAAACGGTTTAGTTTTTGCACTTTTATACGTACAACTTAAATAATTTAACTATAACATAAAAAATTAATTAAAACTAATTAAAATTATTTTTATTAAATAATTTTATATTGTTTTAATAAATGCGCGCATTATGCTTAAGCTTGCTGCATGTTTTATAACGCTGTTAGCGCGCTGCTTTTTTTTTTGTACAACAATTATTTGCTTGCATTTTTTTTGTTATTTAATTTTTAACAGCCTGCTTAGTTTTAAAATCTTGTTCTTTTTATATAATAAATAATTTATTTTTTTATATACGTTTTTTTTTATATAACAACGTTAACTAAACATTTTATTTGCTTTTTATAATGTTGCAATTTTTTTTTTTTAATAATGCGGCTTAATATATAAACAGCGTTATATTTTTTATAATTTAATTAATTATAAACAAAATATTAGTTAGCAAGTTATTTTAATGTTATATAACTTTTTTTTTTTATATTAAGCTTGCAATTACGTTTTTATTACGTTTTAAAAAGTTTTTAAATATTAAACAAACAAAAACTTGTTTAATAACTATAAAAATGTTTTAGTTAGCAATTTAATTTTTAGCTACAAAATTATATAATTTAAGTTATATAAAACAAGTTCAATTTTTTAAAGCTTGTTTAAATATTTAATTTAGTTATAAAAGCTTTATACGCTTTATAAAACGTAGCAAAAAATTTTTTTTTATAATATAAATAATATAAGCTTAAATTAAATTAATAATTTTTTTATTATACACACGTTTAAATAAGCTAAAATAATTAATATTAAAAAGCTAAAGCTAATATAATAAATAAACAAGCATATAAAATATAATAATATTATAATTTTTATAATATAGCTTAAATTTTATAAAATAATAGCTTTTATAGTGTTATAAACCAACAGGAAGATGGCCTGAAGGGAAGACCTAGCGCGGTTATGGACCAGATAAAGGGCTGGACCAGGAGACAAGCTACAGCCAATTATGGGCGCAGGGGTTACATGATGGATAGTTAGGATAGCCAGCTATTTATTGCTATCTAAAATAGTTAAAATAGCTAGCTATCTATTGCTATTTAAAATAGTTAGAATAGCTAGCTATTTATTGTTATCTAGAATAATTAGAATAGCTAGCTATTTATTACTATTTAAAAAATATGTAAAAAAAAGAAATATTATAAGAACATAAAAGGTTTTTTTTGTAATTAGCATTAGTTTTTTTTTACTTTACTGTTTAATTTAAGCTTATAGTTTACTTTTTAAAATATATTATAAAAAAGTTAACCTTTTAATAATTATTTACCTTATTTTTGCACAGTATTTTTTATAACATATTTTATTAAGCGTTACTTTTTTTAGTTATACAAACTAAACAACAATTCATACTTATAAATAAATTAATCTATATAGAAAGCTTATTTATATTAAAAATAAAACCTGTTTGTTACATTTTAAACAGTTAACTTTCTTAAGTATTATACAACATTATATAAAGGTGTAAAGCAAAATAGCAGAACTTATAAACCTAACTTTAAAAGCAATAACTTTTGTTTTAAATTAGCTATAAACAAAAATCGACTAACTTAAATTAACAAATCAACATTTTAACAAACAGATTACTAATATATAACGTACAAACTAGCAACTAAAAAATTAGCTTAATAATGCATTTAAAATTAAATAACACAAACCTAACAAACTAAACAAGTTTAAAAAGTCCTAAAAACATCTTAAAAGATTTTTAATTTAGGTTAAAGCTTATATAAAGCATTACAAAAAAGATTTTTAAAATAAAAAAAAAAAAGTTCTTTGTGCAGCAAGATTTTTAGCAAAAAGTACGCTAAAATAATTTAAACTATAAATAAAAAAATATATAAAAACAAAAAAAAATAATTAAAGCGTTAAAACTAAAAATATATTTAAAAATATAAACAGATTTGCTAAAGCTTTAATAAACATGTATAAAAATCTAAAAAAAAAACAGCAGGCTAAACAACAGCTGTTAGAAATTAAACAAACTAAACTAGCATACAAGTATACAGCAAAGTTTTACAAACTAGTATTACAAACCTTATAAAACAATAACAACATTTTAATAGCAATCTTTTGCAAAAGATTAAAAGATCTAATTTAAAATAAACTTTATAAAAATAACTAACTAAAAGATTTTAAAAAGTATATAGCTAAAGCAATTAAAATTAATAATCGATTATTTAAAAAATAACAATAAAAAAAAAAGCAAAAATCAAGTTTTATAGCTAATACAAAATAAACTTAAAAAATATAAACAACAGCAACAAGTATACACTTAGAACTAATAAAACTTAAAGCTGTAACTATTATAAAGCCTTTAAAAAAAAAACAAAACTAAGTTAAATGTTTTAACTACAAATAAAAAAAGCACTATACAAAAAAGTGCAAAAAGCCTAAGCGCTTATAAAACAAAAAGCATTTTAAGCTAACACAAATATTTATAATAAAAATTTAAACAGAATAAATTATTAAGCAGCAATAATAAACAAAATATATTAAAAAATATAAAACATGTTTAAAACTATATTAAAAATATAAAATATATCTATATACAAAAAGATTTGTATACATATAAAACATAAAATATTTTTGCTAAAAAAACAATAACAACTGTTATATTTATACAAATAAATAAATTACAAAAAAAAAAAAAAAACACAAAATTATAACTTTTATTTATAAAACTGCAAATATTAATAACAACTTTATAAATAACAATTAGCTAAAAAGTAAACAATGCCTAACAAAACAAAATTGCAAATATAGGTAGTACAACTATTAAAATAATTTAAAATAGCTTAAAAATGCTATAACAAAATCAATCCAACAAAAAAATATACGTTATTAAATTATTAAAAATAACCAAATAAAATAAAAACAAGATTTTAAAACTATTTATAAAATATTATAAAAAAAACCAACAGGCATACAATAGCCAAAATTAGTAAAAATTTAAAAAATAAAAGAATTAAAATTGTTAATAAAAACAAAAACCAATATTATTAACAACTTAAAAACGATTGTATAACTTATAGCAATAAGTTATTAATACAATAAAACAATAATGCTAAATAAAAATTAGCTGTTACTAAAACACAAAATACACTATAAAATCTTTTAAACATACTATATAATACATTAATATTATATTTATATAATAAACAAAATATAAAACTAATAGTTTTTGCAACAAATTAACAAAAATTTAATAAAAAAATTATATAAAATTAACAAAGTTAAACATTTGTTACTTAAACATTAAAACTTAAATAAATATGCTATTTTTAAAAAAAATCTAAAACAAACTTAAAAATACATTAGTTATAAAAAAAAATTAAAATTATATACTTATAACTAGTATTAAATATATATAATAAAGAAATTGAAAATCTACTAAAAAAAGCAAAAAGCTAAAGCCAAAGCTAATATATAACAACTTACTTTTAAAAAAAAAAAAAAGTTACTTTTATAAACAAAAGAAAACCTAAAACAATAAGCGGCAATGTTTTTTAATACAATATTTAAAATGTTGGCCTAAAATAATAAAAATAATAAAAACAAAAGCAAAAATTAATAATAAAAAGCTTAAAAAATAAAAAACAACAATAAATAGTTAGCATAAACTAACAACTGTTTTAATTAATAAAAAAGTTTTTATATGCAGCAAACATATATATAAAAGCATAAGTGTTAATAAATATAAGCTATTAAAAAAAGCAAATAAAAGTTTTATTTAATACAAAAGCTTTATAAAATTTTATTTTTTTACAATTTGTTTAAAAAATAAAAATACTAACAAAGTTTAAAAACAACCTTTATTTATTTATAACAGTTAATAAAAGTTTTAATACTTATAACAATAATATAGTTAAATAAAAAACTGTAGAACTTTTTTTTAACATTTATAGTTATAAAAAAAGATTTACGCTTAACATTATTAATACGCACAGTTTTAATGCAATTTTAAAAATACTTTAGTTAAAAAAAAGCAATCCTAAAATAAATTAAAGCACCGGCCAGCTTTAATAAAATATACTAAAAAAAAATTTAGCTTTTAATAAGCTGAAAAAAGCGTTAAGCAAATTTAAAAAAAGCATAGCAATATATTTAGTAGTTAAAAAACCAAAAGAAAAACGAAAAAATAACGTATTAAAAAAGTACACAAAGTTTGCTAACCTATTTAAACAACTAAAAAAAACAAAATTACTAAAATATAACAAATAAAATTACTATATACCTTTAAAAAAAAAATAACATCTAAAATATTTTTTTATATACAAAATAAACCAAAATTAGCTAAAAAAGCTAAATCAATACTTAAAAAAAAATCTAAAAAAAAAATTTATTTAACTGTTACAATCTTTAGCAAAATACTTAATTTTATAAGTATTAAAAAAAATAAAAAAAAACAAAGAACCAAAATAAAAATTAATAGTTAATTACTGCTATAAAAACTTTATAACGCAAAAATTTGTAAAACTAATACTACAAATTAACAATTTAAAAAATTAATTTTATAAAGCAAAATAGTTTATAGCGTTAAATTTGCTAAACGCTTATTATTAAATACAAATAGCTAAAAAAAACAAATAAAAAACAGCATTTAAAACACTTTATAAACTATATAAGTATTAAATAATGTTATTTAGGCTTATTAATACATTAGCAAGTTTTTAAAAAATAATTACAAATATGTTGCAAAACTATTTAAATTAAATTATAATAGTTTATTTAAACAATATTTTAATTTATTTAAAAACTTTAAAAAAGCATAAAAAACATGTAAAAAAGATACTTAAAATATTATAAAATGCTAAACTGAAAATTTATTTAAACAAAAGCAAGTTTTATACACAAAAAGTAAACTTTTTAAAATTTATTATAACTTTAAACAAAGTAAAAATTTAGAAATTTAAAATTAAAGCAGTAAAAGAATAGCTTATATTAACTAGCATTAAAAATATAAAATTGTTTATAAAATTTATTAACTATATACAACTTTTAGTTGCAAAATTTAAAAAATATGCAATATTATTTACAAACTTTATAAAAAAAAACGTAGTATTTAAATAAGAAGCAGAAAAGCAAAAAGCGTTTAAATAAATTAAAAAAGCAATTTTTATAAAACTAGTAATATAATTATTAAATTTAAACAAAAAATTTAAAGTTAAAGTTAATGCATATAATATAGCAATAAATAAACAACTAAAACAGCAAAATAAAAATAAAAAGCTTTATTCAGTAGCATTTTTTTTAAAAAAATTTTTAGAACTAACAATAAACTATTAAATATTAAATAAAAAGCTTATAGCTATAGTTTAAACATTTAAAAAATAAAAATACTATTTAAATAGGACTTTAATATTAATTAAAGTTTTTTTAAACTATAAAAACTTAACTTTGTTTATAACAACTAAAGTTTTAAATAAACAACAAATTAAATAAGCAGAATTTTTGTTACAATTTAATTTTAAAATTATTTATATTAAAGGCAAAAAAAATTAAAAAACAGATATTCTAAGCTAAAAAAATAAACATAAAGCAGATTAGCTAAAAAAAAGCTAAATATTATTTTAAAAAAGATTTAAAAAAACTTTTATTTTAGTACTAACATATATAAAGCAGTTATTTAATAATTAATAAATAAAACAGATTAAAAAAGCAGCACTATATTTAGCATTAAATATAATACTAAGCCTAATTAACAAAAATAAATAGCTTAAGTATAAAACAAAAATAATAATATCTAATAACTTACAAAAAAAATTTATTTAGCATTTTTATAAAACACTATTATATAAATATTAAGGATTTTATAAAACTTATAAAAAGTTTAAACGCAACTTTATAATACAAAACTAAAATTAAATTTTTAAAACAGTATATAAAAAATATAACTTTTGCAAAAAAGCAAAAGCAATAAAACATAGGCCTTATAAATTATTGCAGCTTATTAAAATATTTAACAAAGTATAAAAAATTATATTATTTAATTTTATTATTAAATTATTAAAATTAAAAAAATTAATAATAAAAGTTGAATACAATTTAATTTTAGTTATTATAAATAAACTTATAAAATATAAACATTTTATACCATATAAAGAATTAAATACGGCAGAAAAATTTGCGTATATAATATTGCAGCATATTTTTAATAAACATAGCATACTAAAAAAAGCTATTACAAATAAAAACATTATTATAGCTTCTAAGTATTAACAATTATTAATAAAGGCTTTAAAAATTAAGCATTGCTTATTTATAGCTTATTATTTACAAACAAATAAATAAACTAAAAAATTAAATTAAACATTAAAACAATATTTACAGTATTATTTTAATAAGCAATAAAATAACTAAGTTAAATTATTACTTTTAACAAAATTTATATATAATAGCTTAAACAACAAAAACATAAAAATATTATTATTTAAAACAAACTATAAGTTTAACTTAGAAAATAATTAAATATAAATTTTAAAAACAATAGCGCTAATAACAAAAAAACAAGCAAACAAGCTTATTAAAATATAATAAAGATTTAAAAACAATTTAACATTTATTTAGCAACATATAAAAGCATATTATAATAAATTAAAATTGTTAAAGCCAACTTTAAAAAAAAAAAATAAAATATATTTTTTAAAAAAAAACATTAAAATTAAACAACCTAACAACAAACTAAATTTTAAACAAATTAAGCTATTTAAAATTAAAAAAGTTATTTTAAAAACTAATTATTAATTATTATTACCTTATAAAATAAAAATATATTTAATTTTTTATATTTTATTATTAAAAAAAGCATTAAATAACGCCACACTAAAAACGTTTATTAAAGTAAAAAGAAATTAAGCAGAATATAAAATAAAAAAAATATTAAATTTATATTAAAAAAAATGCATTATAAAGTATTTAGTTAAATAAACAAAATACTTATATATAAAAAATATTTAAAAACTTAAAAAACATTTGTAATATATAATACAAACAGTTATAACGTTTTATTAACAGCACTTTAATCAATTAAAGCTAAAAAAGCAAAATTAATTTCTTAAATAAAAAAAAAATTAAGCGCGTTTTAATTAAAAATAGGCAAAACAATTATAAAAGCAACAGTTTTATTAACTTAACAACTTTTTTTTTTATACTTACGCTTTTTAAAAAATTTAAACTTTTTTAAATCTATAATACTACAAGCTACAGCTTTTATTATTTTATTATATTACATTTTCTTTTGTTTATAAAAGCAACACATACAGGCAAGCGCTAACTTAGCAGCCTTTTTAAAAATTTTTAGTTTTTTTTTTAACAACTTATATTAAGCAACAATTTTGTTAAATTGCTTAGCAAACAAACTTTTAACGTTATACTAAAAGCAGACGTTGCAAATATAAGCAAAATAATAACTTAATTTAAATTTAATAAATAAGCATTTAAATTTACGTTGTTAGCAATAAAAGCACAAAAAAAACATAGTAATTAAAGCATAAAAAATAATAGCAAAAAAAAAAAAATTACGCTTTACAAATTTTTTATTAAACAATAGTTTACTACAACGTTTTTTTATACAATTAGCTATAATAAAAAATAAGGCAAAAAAAAAAAAAATATGTAAAAGGCACAAACATTTATTATTTATTATTAAGAACAATAATCTTAAAAAAAGAGGAATAGTGTTATAAACCAATAGAAAGACGGCTTAAAGAGAAGACCTAGCGCAGTTATAAACCAGATGAGGGGCTAAACCAGGAGACAAGCTATAGCTAATTATGGGCGTAGGGGTTATGTGATGGATAGTTAAGATAGCTAACTATTTATTACTATCCAGGATAGTTAGAATAGCTAGCTATTTATTACTATTTAGAATAGTTAGAATAGCCAGCTATTTATTGCTATTTAGGATAGTTAGAATAGCTAGCTATTTATTACTATTTAGGAAATATGTAAAAGAAGGAAATACTATAAGAACGTAAAAGGTTCTTTTTATAATTAGCATTAGTTTTTTTTTATTTTACTGTTTAATTTAAGCTTATAGTTTACTTTTTGGAATATATTATAAAAAAGTTAACTTTTTAACAATTATTTACCCTACTTTTGTACAGTATTTTTTATAATATACTTTACCAAGCGTTACCCTTTCTAGTTATACAGACTAAACAACGATCTACACCTGTGAGTGAATCAACCTATGTGGAAGGCTCACCTATATCAGGAATAGGACCCGTTTGTTACATATAGCTATTAAAAATTAATAAGCAATAATTATTTATTATATAATTAGCTATATATTTATTAAAATGTTTAATTTAATTTAAACTTTGCTTGTTTATTATTTAGCTGTTTTTAATAGTTACAATTTTTTAATTGCTAAATAATTAACTGTTTATATATTAAAATAACAAATAAGTTTTGCTTGCTAAAATAATATATAATAAAACTGTATATTTATATAAATTAATATTTTAAAATAACGCATTTCACAAGCTAGTTTTGCACACAAGCAAGTTTTGCACTTTGGCTTAGCGTACTCTGTAAGCTAATTTATATGCAGAAGTACTTACTCCACTTTATTATAACTTCGCGAAAAAAGGTTGTACAATAAAATAATTAGTACTATTAAATTTGTAGTGAAATAATAAATCTAATAGTGTTTTATTTTATTTTCTAGCTATTTTATTTAAAGCGTTATTGAAAACTACGCTAAAATAATTCCTGCAAATTTGTTTTTTGATGCTATACGCCCATATAAAATAGCTACAAAATAAAAGAAAATACTATTAGATTTGTTATTTTATTGCAAATCTAATGGTACTAATTATTTTATTGTATGACCTTTTTTCGCGAAGTTATAATAAAGGGGAGTAAGTACTTTTGCATATAAATTAGCTTACAGGGTACGCCAAGCCAAAGTGCGAAACTTGCTTGTGTGCAAAACTAGCTTGTGGGATGCGTTATATTTAACTAATTATAATTGTTTTGCTAACTAAATTTTAGTTTTTTATATTAATTAAACGTTATAATAACTATTTTAAATAATAGTTTGCTTATAATAAAGCTAGTTTTATTAAAATTATAAATATTTTTTTTTATTATATTATATTTTTATTTTATGTTTTATATAAAGCTAAACTATTTTTAATACGCGTTAAAATTTTTATAAAAAACTTGTTAATAATTAATTTTTTAATTAAAACATGTTTAAAAGCTTAATTATTGTTATATAAAGTTTAAAGCCTAATTAATGCTAACTTTAAGCGCGTTATATATATATAATAATTAGTTAGCTATATTTTTAACACTGTTTAACTAAAAAAAAAACAATTGCAAATTTAAATTAATTATATATTATATAATAGTATTTTTTTTAAAGTTAGTTAATTTTTATATAAAAAAAAAAAATTTTTGTTTTAGCTTGCAACTATATTATTAATAGTTTAACGTTATACAAAAAACATTATAAATTTTTGTTATAAAAATAAAAAATAATTTTAAGTTATTTTAAAAAGTTTATAATATAAGCTACAAGTTTACTTTTTTTATAGTACGCGCTATTATTAGTAGTAATAAAAATAGTAATAAAAAATAGTGCGTACAAAAGTATAAAAACCAAACCGTTTAATTTGTATAAACTGTTTACTTATATAATACGTTAACTTTTTTTTTATTTTTTATACTACTTTTTTAAAGGTTTTTACTTTTAAAAAACTAGCTTTATACTTTTTAGTTTAAATTTTATATTTTTAAAGTTAAATATTAAGTTATAAACTTTAACATTTTTTAAATTAGTTTTTAAACTATTTATATCATAAGTTTTAAAAATATTTAATAACTTAATTAAAACAATATTGCAAATTAAATATATTAAAAATTAAATTTCTTATTATTAAAATAACTTATTGTTTTTAATTTATTATTTAATTAACTAATTTATAAAAAAAGCTAAAAAATTAATGTATTAAGCTATATTATTTTAAACAAAAGTTTAAAACTTTTATAAAGTTAATTATATTTTAAATAAGCGCTATAAAACTAAAAAAATATATGTTTGCTAAAAAAAGTTATTTATTTTATAAAAAAATTAAAATCTTATAGTTTAAAAAAATATAAAAGCTAATATAAAAAAAAACAAATAAAAATTATATTGTTATTAAAAATGTTTAAATAAAACAACAGCGTTATAAATAATATAATAATACTAGTTATAATATATATATTTATAAAATTAATATAAATATGTTTTAAAAAAATAGTTTTAAATAAATAAAATTAATTTTAAATGTTATAATTAAATTATTATAATAATAATTATACTAATTTAATTTAATATAACGTTTATTTATTTATAATACTTGCTTATTAATTACATTAACTTATTTTTTAATTATATATACGCTTATATAATATTTTAAAATCTGTTTAATATATTAAAATTATATATTAAAAAAAAAGCTTAATATAAAAAATAATTGCTAGCTTATTTATTAAATAATTAATAATTATATAAAAACTATTTTTTATTATTATTAACGTTATTTACAAGTTAATAACGCATTATAAATTAGTAACACAATTTTTACCAACTTTTACTTTTTTATTTTATTTATACATTATTTTATAACAATATAATAGTTTAAAAATCTAAAAAAACTAATTTGTAACTAGCAATTTAAGCTAAAAAAACGCAACTTTAACCTTTTTTTTTATAAGCTTGCTTATATTTATAACGTTTTTAATTATATATTAAAATAAAAAATTAATAATAACATGTTTTACTACGTTATAAACGTTATAAAGTAAAATTTAATAATATTTAAAAAAAAAATTATTGTTAAACATATTTTTAAGCTAAATATGCAAACGTTTTTGCTTTAGCTTTATTATATTTAAAAAATAGCTAATATTTTTTAATGCAAATATAACGCGTTAAAAGTTAGCGTTAACTAAGCTTTAAACTTTATATAATAACAATTTAACTTTTAAACGCGTTATAATTGCTAAATTAATTATTAGCAAACTTTTAACAAAGATTTTATAAGTTATTATAAATAATTTAGCTTTATAAAATATATAATTAACAAATATAATATATAAATTAAAAATATTTATAACTTTAACAAAATAAAGTTTTTAATAAACAAAATAATTATTAAAATAGTTATTATAAGTTTTAAAAAACGTAAACGTTTTTAATAAGCTAAGCTTAAAAGTAAAAAATAAGTTATTATAAACTAAGCTATTAATTTTTAAAGTTAAATAATGCTGTTATATATTATTTTTTTAAACAAAGTTTATTTTACGTTTTAATATTGCAACATTATTTTATTGCTAAACTAATAATAATATAAGCATTAACTAAACAAAACATTTTAATAATTATATTTAAAGCTAATTTAAAAATAATTATTGCTTTTTAATTTTAAATAGTTATAAAAGCTATTATTTAATATAATTTAAAAAATATTGTTAGTTTAATAATATTATTATATTTTATATGCTTGTTTATTTGTTATATAAGCTTTAGTTTTTTAATTTAGTTTTTTTTAATATTTTAAAACAGCGTTATAATAAATATGTTAAAAGTTTAATACAGCGCTATTAAACTTATATTAAAAAGCAAAACTTTTTTGTAAGCTTTACATATATATTTATATATGCATTTATTAAATAAAACATTTAATTAAGTTTTAAAGCAGCTGAAATTATGCTTTTAAATGCAAATAAAATTATATTTGCGTTAAATATTTAAAAAATAAATATAATATTTTTTTTAAACTTAAACTACTATTTTAATTTTAAATTTTAAAAACGTTTATTATTATATTAAAATTTAAACAATAATTAACTTTTATTAAAACTAAAATTAAAAATTATTTTTTAAGCTTAACGTATAACATAGGCATTTTGCGCACATAGGCATTTTGCGCACTTTTTTACACTTTTATACATATATATTTTTTTTTTTTAATATTTTAATAACTAATAATAGCATTATTATACAAAAAAAAAGATATATAGCTTGTATTATAAGCTATAAAACGTAATAAAAAATTATTTTTTTAACGTGTTATAAAAATTTATAATATTTTTTATACAACCTTTTGTATATGTAATACTAAAATTTTTTTAAAGCAAAAAACGCGTTTAAAAACGTATAAATTATTAAAATTTAAAAAGCAATTAATTATATAATATATATTTAATTTAAATACACAAGCATTTCTGCTTAAATTATATAATATTAAAAATATAACAAATTAATTATTATATAATTATAATATACTACTTATTAAAGTTAATTAAGCTTTAATTTTTGTATAACAAAAACTTAAGCTTTATATATGTTTTAATTGCTAAATTAATTATTAGCAAGTTTTTTGCAAAAATTTTAACGCATATTAAACATAGTTTATTTTTATACAAAATATAATTGCAATTAAAAGCATTTTAAAAAAAAATATTTACAACTTTAATAAAATAAGCTTTATAATAAACAAAATGTTGTTTAAAATAGTTATAATTTTGTTTAAACGTTATAAATAACTAAAAGCTATAACGCATCTCATAAGCTAGTTTTGCACACAAGCAAGTTTCGCACTTTTTTTGGCGTACTTTGTAAGCCACTTTATATGCAGGGGTACTTACTTTACTTTATTATAACTTTGCGAAAAAACATTGTACAACAAAATAATTAGTACTATTGGATTTGTAATGAAATAACGAATCTAATAGTATTTTTTATTATTTTCTAGCTATTTTATTTGGGCATATACCTTTAAAAAAACAAATTTGCAGGGATTATTTTAGCGTAGTTTTTAATAACGCTTTAAATAAAATAGCTAGAAAATAATAGAAAATATTATTAGATTCGTTATTTTATTACGAATCCAATAGTACTAATTATTTTGTTGTACAATGTTTTTTCGCGAAGTTATAATAAAGTAGAGTAAGTACTTCTGCATATAAAGTGGCTTACAAGGTACGCCAAGAAAAGTGCGAAACTTGCTTGTGTGCGAAACTAGCTTGTAGGATGCGTTATAGCAAAGTAATTAAAAATAGTTAACTATTATTTAAACTGTTTTTTTATACAGCTATTTTATATTGCTTTATATTATTTTAATTAAGCTTACTTATTTTTTTTTTTAGTATAAAAACAGCAGTTTATTACGTTTTTAAAAAATTATAATAACAAAAAACAGTTAAACTATAAACAAAAAAAGTTTAAATTAAATTAAGCATTTTAATAAGTATATAGCTAATTATATAAAAAATATTTTTTGTTTTTTAATTTTAAACAGTTATAAAAGTTATTATTTTATTAAATTTAAATTATATAACGTTATATATAAGCATATGTTGCACTATAAACATATGTTGCACTTTTTATTAACTTTTTGTTTTTTAATTTTATTTATACATTTTTTTATAACTACGCAATAGCTTAAAAATTTAAAAAAACTAATTTGCAGCTAGCAATTTAAGCTAAAAAATATAACTTTAAATTATTTTTTTATAAGCTTGCTTATATATACAACGTTTATAACTGTACGCTTAAACAAAAAATTAATAGTAGCAAACTTTTTTATATTAAAAACATACAATTTTGAAATTTAATAATGTTTAAAAAAAAAACGATTGCTAAACATATTTTTGAGCTAGATTTATAAGCGTTTTTATTTTAGCTTTAATATATTTAAAAAATAGCTAATATTTTTTAATGCAAACGTAACATATTAAAAGTTAGCACTAATTAAGCTTTAAACTTTGTATAATAATAATTTAACTTTTAAACGCGTTATAACTGCTAAATTAATTATTAATAAGTTTTTAACAAAAATTTTGCAAGTTATTACGTATAGTTTATGCTTATAAAACGTATAATTGTAAAATAAAGTATATAAATTAAAAATATTTACAACTTTAACAAAATAAAGTTTTTAATAAACAAAATAACTATTAAAATAATTATTATAAATTTAAAAAAACGTAAGCGCTTTAAATAAGCTAAGCTTAAAAACAAAAAATAAATTATTATAAATTAAGCTATTAATTTTTAAAGTTAAGCAGTGCTGCTATATATTATTTTTGCAAGCAAAATTTATTTTGCGTTATAATATTACAACATTATTTTATTAACAAAATAAGTTATAAACTTTTTAAATAATAGTTAAACTAATAATAAAATAAATATTAAATAAGCAAAATATTTTAATATTTATATTAAAAACTATAAAAAAAGTAGTTATTGTTTTTTAATTTTTAATAGTTATAAAAGTTACTATTTAATAAAATTTGAAAAATATTGCTAATTTAACAATATTATTATGCTTTATATGCTTGCTTATTTGTTATACAAACTTTAGCTTTTTAATTTAATTTTTTTTAATGTTTTAAAACAGCGTTATAATAAATATATTAAAAGTTTAATGCAGCGCTATTAAATTTATATTAAAAAGCAAAACTTTTTTGCAAGCTTTTTATACGTATTTATATATGCATTTATATAACAAAACATTAAATTAAGTTTTAAAGCAGCTAAAATTATGCTTTTAAATACAAATAAAGTTATATTTGTATTAAATATTTAAAAAATAGCTAAAACGCTGTTTGCTAACTTTAATTTTCTAATTTAATTTTAAACTTTAAAAATGCTTATTATTATACTAAAAACTAAATAGCAATTAACTTTTATTAAAACTAAAGTTTAAAATTATTTTTTAAACTTTTTAACAAAAATTTTAAATTTTATTAACTTAATTGCAAAAGCTACGCAGAAATTAATATATAAAAACGCTTTTTTGTGCTAAAAAAACAAAAAGCTTTAAAAAACTAACTATGTTTTAAACAAACGTTGCAAAACTAAAAACAAACAACTTTAAAATAAAAAACTTTTTATTATAAAAAATGCTTAAGTTTTATAAAAATCTAAAAATAATAAAGTAGTTAAATCGGGTAATAAAGCTAAAAATAATTGTTTAGCAAAAAAAGTGCAAACAAGTTAAAAGCGCTATAGTATTTGCAGCAAGCTTAAACATAATGCGCAAACTTGTTAAATAAAAATAAAAACTTTTAATAAAAATAATTCTAATTAATTAAAAAAATTTATATATGTTATAGTTAAGTTATTTAAATTAGCATATAAAAGGTGCAAAAAAGTATAATATATGCTTATAATACAACATATGCTTATATATAACGTTATTAAATAATATAACATTATTATATTTTACATACTTTTTTATTTGTTATATTAACTTTAGCTTTTTAATATTAAATGTTTTAGTTTTTTTAAAACAGTTATATAATAAAAAAATTAATAAATTAGCTTAAATATATATTATTTATATTAAAAAAAAAGATTTTTTTTAAATTATTTTATTATATATATAACGCTTTAATAATTAAACAAAATATTTAAAAAAGCTTTAAAAAAGCTGGCTTTATTTTATATAATTTAATACATATTATTTTTTAACTTTTATTAAAAAATTTAAAAAAAAAATTTTTGTAATCATTTGTTAAACTTTTAATTTAAAAGTTAAAAATATTATATAACGTAAAAAATGCTAAATTATAAGCTAAATATATTAAAAACAAAGTTATATAACATTAAAATAGCTTTTTAATAGCTGTTTTAAACGCAATTAACTTAATTGCAAAAAAAATAAATATATTAAAATATTAAATTATATTATTATAAACTAAAATAGCTAAACTTTAAAAAGCAAATTAAAAACTAAATTAACGTTGCTATATAAAAAACAAACAGATTTAAACAAAAAAATTATTTACTATACAAAAAAAATAAAATTAAAAAACTTAAAAAGCTATTAAAAAACAAATAAATAATAAAGTGCAGTTAAGTAATTGTTATATAAAAAAAATTGTAGCACAAATATAGCGTTATAAAACATATAGCAAACTAAAACATAATGTTTATACATGCTAAAACAAAGCAAAAACATTTAGTAAAAACAATTTTAATTAGTTTTAATTAATTTTTTTAGTTATAGTTAAATTATTATAGTTTTGCATACAAAAGCGCAAAAAAGTGCGCAGGATGCCTATGTATGCAGGATGCCCGTGTTGTACGTTATTAACTAAAATTTTAAATTTTATTAACTTAATTATAAAAGTTACGCAGAAATTAATATATAAAAATGCTTTTTTGCAATAAAAAAACAAAAAGCTTTATAAAACTAACTATATTTTAAATAAGTGTTATAAAACTAAAAACAAATAACTGCAAAATAAAAAACTTTTTATTATAGCTAACGCTTAACTTTTACAAAAATTTAAAAACAATAAAATAGTTAAATTAAATAATAAAACTAAAAGTAGTTGTTTAACAAAAAAAATATAAACAAGTTAACAACGTTATAATATTTATAATAAGCTTAAACATAATGCGCAAACTTATTAAATAAAAATAAAAACATTTAATAAAAAGAATTATAATTAATTTAATTAATTTACATGTGTTATAATTAAGTTATTTAAGTTAGCACATAAAAAGTGCTAAAAAGTGCGTTATTAATTTGTGGTACGTTATTAACTTATAAGTAATGTTATATAATATTTAATAAAATAAAGTTTTAGCTAATTTAAGCTTTTTAAATATAGCATACAATATTATTAAGCGTTTTTTTTTAAAATAACAAACTAATACTTTAAAGCTGCGTTTTATAACATAACGTTAACATAAAAAAATAAAACATTAAAAACTATAATAATTTAATTTAATAGTAAGTTATTTAATTTTGTTAAAAATAAAATTAAGCTAGTAAAGCTTTTTAATAGCATGCTTAATTTTATTAAAGTAGCATTTTATAATGCTATAGCTTTTTATTAAGCTTGCTTTTTTTTTTAAGCTTAATAACGCTTTGTTATAAACTAACAGGAAGACGGCCTAAAAGAAAAACCTAGCGCGGTTATGGACCAGGAGACAAGCTACAGCTAATTATGGGCGCAAAGGTTACGTGATAAATAGTTAGGATAAGTTTTTATTTATTGCTATCCAAGATAGTTGGAATAGGTTTTTATTTATTGCTATTTAAAAAATATGTAAAAAAAGAAAATACTATAAAAACGTAAAAAGCTTTTTTTATAATTAGCATTAGTTTTTTTTTATTTTACTGTTTAATTTAAGCTTATAATTTAATTTTTAGAATTTACTATAAAAGAGTTAACTTTTTAACGATTACTTATTATATTTGCACAATATTTTTTGTATTACTTTTTACTAAATGTTATTTCCTTTAGTTATACGGACTAAACGACAACTTAATACTTATAGGTAAACCAACCTATAAAGAAAGCTTACATATACAAAAAATAAGACCCGATTGTTATACGCTTATAAATTTGTTTTTTTTATTTAATTGTTTGTTTAAACAATAATATGTTTTGCTTTTTTACTGTTATAACAAGCTATAAAAGTTATAGCAATAATAAATGTTTAAAGTATAAATAAAAAAATAAAGTGTAGTAGTAAAAAAAAAAATATATAAGCTACTATAATATTAAAAAGTGCGTTAATAATAATAAAACGTTGTTAAAGTAGCGTTAAATATAAAAATAATTATAAAAATATATAAATAATAAAACGTTATAAAAATAATGTTAAATATAATAAGCATAAAATTAAAAAAACGTATTAAAAATGTTAAAATGCTATAAAATCAACGTTAAAATATAAAAAATAATTATAAAGTTATAAAACGTATTAAAAAAAATAAAGCGTTATAAAATAATATAAACTTGTTTAAATAAAAAACAATTTGTAATTTAAGCAAGCAATAATTATAATTATAAAATTATAAAAATTTAAAAAAAGGGTTTAAAATATTTAAAAATAAATAATTATAGTTTAAAAAACTAATATTATAATAAAAAAAGTATAATTATATTAAAATGCTAAAATAATTAATAAAAATAATAAAGGTATAAATATAAATGTATAAAAAAGTAAAAAAAAGAAATGTTTATATAAAAAAATTTGTTTTTTTTTTAAAATATTTTTATAAAAAACTATGTATAAAATAGTTATAAATAGTTATTTATATATTTTAATACTTGCTTTAAACTAAAAGTATAAAGTATAAGGTATTTATATTATAAAAATGTTTAAAGTAGTAATAACGTAGTTTATGTTGTTATAATTACAGAAATATATATTTAATACTTTAAATAAACGCGTAATTAGCGCATATTGTTATAAATTTTAAAAGCTAAAAAATAGTTGTTAAAAAAGTTTTTTAAACTGTTTTTTATTATTTAGCTTTGCGTTTAAAATAATATTAATAATAGCTAATAATATATAGTTGTAAGAATTTGTATAAAATTGTAAAATTAAAAAAGTTAAAATGTGATTAACGCATTCCACAAGCTAGTTTTGCACACAAGCAAGTTTTGCACTTTGGCTTGGCGTACCCTGTAGGCTACTTTATATGCAGGGGTACTTACTCCACTTTATTATAACTTTGCAAAAAAAAGTCGTACAATAAAATAATTAGTACTATTAGATTTACAATAAAATAACAAATTTAATAGTATTTTTTTTTATTTTCTAACTATTTTATTTAAAGCGTTATTAAAAACTACGCTAAAATAATTCCTGCAAATTTGTTTTTTAATGCTATACGCCCAAATAAAATAGCTACAAAATAAAAGAAAATATTATTAGATTTATTATTTCACTGCGAATTTAATAGTACTAATTATTTTATTATACAACCTTTTTTCGCAAAGTTATAATAAAGTAGAGTAAGTACCCCTACATATAAAGTATAACGCATGGACTACCACCAGACTGTTATATCGATAAAGAACGCATAGACTACAACCTACAAAGTAGTAATTATATTATATCCAATTTTAAAAGATTGCAAGCTTTGCTGTTCCTTTTCTTTTTTTTTTTTTAGCTTAAAATCTTAGTTTATAGCATTAATACAATATTATAAAACATTTTATACAATTGTAACACTATTTTAAGCTTTTTTATTTTTGTTATTAAGCGTTAATTAAATATAAAACTTTATTTTTTGCTATAATAAGCAAAATATAAAAACATTACTTTTTTTTTTTAGTTAGTATGCAACTATTAAAAAACAAATGCAACTATTTAATATAATTATATGCTATTTTAAAGAACTTTTTTAGTGCTTATTATAAACTTAAAAAAATTTGTAAAACTGTATTTATATATAGCGCTAAAAAGTATGCTATTAAAAAACTTAACTATTAATATATTAATTTAATTAATTAAAAAAAAAGAAAAACAAAAAACAAAGGCTTTTTTAAATATTTTTAAACTAAAAAAAAAATAAATAATACTTATGCTAAAAATTATAGCTAAAAATAATTAAAATAAGATTTAGCGTTTTTATTAGCTAATTAAGCAGTTATAAGCTTAAATTTAGCATTAAGCTAACATGCTTTTATTAAATAAACAATAATATAAAAATATTAAAAGCAGCGTTTTTAGCAGCACTAGCTTTAAACTTATAAGTATAGCTGCATAAAAAATGTTTAAACTTATTAGCTACTTAATTAACGCAGCTAGCAAAAACTATAAAAAAAAAACGAAAATTTAAAAAGCAGACCTAAATAAGTTTATAAGCAACAAAAACTTTTTTAATAACTAGCTTAAAAAACTAGCTAATAAATTAAAAAAAAACTTTATTACTTTTTGTATTAAACAAAGCTGCATGCGCTATATAATATTTTTATTAAAAAAAAATGCTAAAAAATTTATTAAAACTTAATTTTGCTTTATTAAATATTTATTTAATAAACTTGCTAAATTAATTTAAACTTTAAAAACAGTTTATTATAACCTAAATTAAGCTTTTTTAGCTTATAAAAAATTAAAAACTTTTTGTTTTAAGCTTAATAAAAATAATAATATTTATTAATTTATTTTTTAGTTTAATAGCTTTGTTTAAAAATCTAAGCTATTTAAAAACAAATAGTTTTAAATTTTTTAAAGCTATATTAATATAAATTTAAGCAGCAAAATTTTTAAAGCTAGTATTAATTTAAATATAATTTATAAACGTTTTTGCAACAAAATAGCTAAAGTTATATTTAATTATAAACACGTTTTTTAATAACGCTAAAAAATTAGTGCTAACTGTAAAGTTAAAGCTAAAGCTAGCAATTTAGCTGCAAAAACTTTGTAGCAAGCGCTTAACAAACCTAACTTTATTAAAACAGCTAGCTAATTTAAATAAACGTTAATTAATAAAAAAAAAAAAAAGTTTATTAAAATAATAATATATGCTTTAAATATAATAAACTAAAACATAAAATAATTAATTGTTTTAAAAAGCAAACAAATATAAACAAAGTTTAGTTAGCTAAAAAAAAAGCGGACAATAACTTATTTAGCTTAAATAACTTAAAAAATTAGCAAAATTGTTAAAAATTTTTTTAACAGTTTTATTTTTTTTATTAGCTAAAATAAATAGCTAAAAAAAGTTAATACTATTTAATTAAAAAATATAATTATAAGTAAGTAACTTTAAAATAAAAACTATTATGTTATATAATATTAAAGTATAAACAAATTTATTAGTAAGCAAAAAATTAGTTAAACAAGTTAAATAATAATTTAATATATAAATAATTTATTTAAACTAATTAATACTTTTGTTTAACTATTGCAAAAAAACTGTAGGCTTAATAAAAAAGTATTTAATAGCTATTTTAAAAATTAATAGCTGCTGTTTTAAAAACTAAGTGTTTTAAATAATAAACATAAGTTATAAAGTTATAATTAATATAAATTAGCTTGTTAAACATAATTTTTTTTTAAATTATAAAAAACAACGCTTAATATAGCTTAAAAATTAATTTATATTAGCAAAATACTTTTTAGCTATTTAAATTTAATTATTAAACAAAGTTAAACGTTAAATTAATTTTAGCGTTTAATAAAATATAAACTAGCAAAATTAAGCTTTAAAAAAAAAGTATTGCATATTTTAAAAAGCAAAAAAAAAAAAGTTAGCTGCTGTTATAATAAGCGCAAAAAAAATAAAAAACTAGGCTATAATCTAAAAAATTATAAAGTAAATTAAAAATAATTTAAACTGTTAACAATAAGCTAAGCTAACGCTAAAAATATTAATTAAACTAATATTTATTAAGTTTATAAAATTATTTAAAAACAAAAAAATTATAAATATAAAAATAATTAAGCTTTAAAAAACGCATAATAAAAAGCGTATACTGTTTTTTGCAAACAAAAATCTTAAGTATATAGCTTTAGTTTAACGTTTTTTTTTAAAACTATTAACATATTTAAAAAGTTTTTTTTTAAAAAAAAAAGCAAACATTTTGCTTTTATTATAACTAGAACACAATATAGTTTTTAAACTTAATAAAAAAGTATAAAACAGTAAGCTTTTAAAATATTAAACTTTAATTTAGTATTTATTTTTAAAAAAAAAAGTAGTAAACTAGCTGTTAAAAATAAATTTTATTAAACCGGCTATAAAAATAAACGTAGCACTAATTTTATTTGCTTTTAAGCTGCATTTATAAAAGCAAAGGTTTTATATTAATTATTGCTAACAAAATTAATATTTAAAAAACAAAGTAGTTTTAGCTTTAGATTTAAATAATATTATTTATAACTATTAAAATATAAAACAATATTTTAAATTTAACGTTATTAAAGCTTTTTATTAGCTATATATATTAATTAACTTTTAATATTTTATAACTTTTTATATTTAACAAAAAGTTTTTTAATAAAAAGTTTTTTTTTTTAGCTTTAAAATAAGCTTAGCTTAATAGCAATTTTTTATTAATACTTAATTATAAAAACTATTAAATAAATTTGTTAATATATATGTTAATAATATATTAATATATTTAAAACTAGAAAAAAAGCATTAAAAACAATATAAAAAAGTTATTTATTGTTTATATAAAATTTAATTGCAAAAAAATATTAAAAAATCTTGATTTAATATTATTATAATAAATTATTTAAGCGTTATTATAAAAGCTAAAGTTGGTATTTAAATTAATTTAGTAAAGATTAAAGCTATTATAAACTAAAAGTTTAAAAACTTTAACAAAATTAAAGCAGTTTAATTTTTTTTAAAACTATATAACTTTATTTGTATGTTTATTTATTACGCTAACAATATTATAAAACTATTAAACCGGTTATTTAAAAAAAATGCTTTATTTAAAAAAAGCTTAAAACAAAAAAACGTTTTTAAAGCTATAAAACAATTAGTATACTAAATATTAATACTAGCATTTTTTTGTTTAAAGCAACTTATTTAAATAAAAACTAACGTATTAAAAAACGTTATTAGCAAAGTTATTTAGTAGCAACAAAAAAACAAGAAATAAAAGCTTATAAAATATTTTTTTAAAACGATAACTGTACTAAAAAAAGCTTACTTTATATAAAACAAAAAAATATTAGCTATAATACAAACTTTAAAGCATTATTGCCTAAAGCTTTTAAAACAGAAATTTTTTGTTGTTATTAATTATTAAACTTTTTTATATTTTTTAATTAAACGTATGCTTTTAATATACTAAGTTTAATAAACTAACTTTTTAATAAACTTTAATATTATTTTTTAATATAAACTTAAAAAAAAAAACGTAGTAGCTAATGCTTTATTTAAAAAAACAGCTAAGTTATTTATAATAAAAGCATAAAAAGCTAAAAAACGTACTTTAATTATAATTAAACTTCAAGCTATAAAAAAACTAATAGCTGCTATAAAAAATAATAAAGTAGCATTTAAAAAAGCTAAACTAGTAAAACTAATCAAAAAAAAAAACAAAGTTTAAAAGTTAGGCTATAAAAATTATTAGCTATAAGTGCTTAAAACTATTTTAAATAATACTATTTTTTTGCAGACAGCTTTAATTAAAAAGTTATACTATTTTAAAATTACTGCTTATTTAAGCTAAAATAAAACAATTAAAACAATTAAGCAAAATTTTTATTAGCTTTATTTAAAACAAAATATTAAAAAATATATATATAACTATTATAATTATTAAAAAAACAAAATATTTTAAAACAAAATATTTAAACTATTGTATTTAATATTTATATTGCAAACAATATAAAAACAAGTAGTAATAAACAAAAAAAACATGCTAAAAAACTATTAAAGCTATAATTACGTTTAAGCTTTTATAAACAAGTTTAACTGTTTGTTAGCTACATTTTTAAATAAAAAATTTAATACGGCAAAAATAATAATAGCATAATACTATTGTTTTTTATATTAATTTTTCAGCATGCTAAATTATTAGCTATTAAATAACGCAAAGCTTTTTATATTAAATTTTATAAAAAAAATTAACAAGTTAACTAAAATAAAACATTGCAATAGTAGCGCTTACTACTTTTAAACATAAAAAGCAATTAAGCTTATTAATTAAAAATTTAACTAATAATTATAATTTTATATTAACAAATATTAAAATAATTAAAGCTTTTATTTATTAGCGTTAAATTTTGTTTACAATTTATTATAGCATTTATTACTAAATATAGCCTTTTTAAAAATAGCTTTAAAAACTAATATATATAACTTATTGTTAATAAAACTTTTAAATAAAAAAACTAGCACGCTGCTACAAAAGCTAGCACTAAAACTAATAAAACAAATATAAAAGGTTTAAAAAATAGCATACGTATTAATAAAAGCAGCCTAAAAATAATAAAAATTATAAGCTAACAAAAAGTGCAAACTAATTAACTTTAAAATAAAAAACAAAGTATTTTTTAAAAAAAAAAAGTTTTTTATATAAGTATTAATTACTTAGCTAAACTTATAATTTATAAAATTATTTAAAATTTTAAAAAAATAAAGCTATAATTATGTTTTAAATTTACTTTTATTATATAAAATAAAAAACTTATTTTACGTTAACCGACTGCAAAAAGCAAATAACAACTTATTATTACAACAAATTTAAACGCTTTTAAAACTTAAAAATATTAATAAAAAATCTAAATACAAAATAAATAAAATAAAAAAATTACGTTTATATAAAAGATATTATATACTATAATATTAAGTTTTTTAATAAAAATATAACTTTAACAATATATAGTACTTAGCAAAAAACTTTAAAAATATATCTGCTATATTTAAACAATTTTATAAGCTACACTTTAAAGCTTTAAAGCTACTAATTAAACTAAAAAAATAAATGTATGCAGCTGCTACAAATAAACACGTAAAAAACTACCTAAATAACAATATAGCTAAAAAGTTAAAAAAAGTTATAATAACTAAACGCTACACTTACTATTAATATAAATCAAGATCTATATTTCCGTTTTAATAAAGGAATATAACACATAAACTATTACCAAACTGTTATATTAATAAAAAACGTACAGACCACAACTTACAAAGTAGTAATTGTATTATATTTAATTTTAAAAGATCGCAAGCTTCGCTATCCTTTTTTTTTTTTTTTCTTTAGCTTAAAATCTTAGTTTATAGTATTAATACAATGTTGTAAAGCATTCTATACAATTGTAACATAAAGTAGCTTACAGGGTACGCCAAGAAAAGTGCAAAACTTGCTTGTATGCAAAACTAGCTTGTGGGATACGTTACATACTTATAAAATTAATATAAATATGTTTAAAAAAAATAGTTTTAAATAAATAAAATTAATTTTAAGCGTTATAATTAAATTATTATAATAATAATTATATTAGTTTAGTTTAATGTAACGCTCGCTTGTTTATAGTACTTGTTTATTAATTACGTTATATTATAATTAGGTATACTATTAACTAACTATTAACGCATTTTACAAGCTAGTTTTGCACACAAACAAGTTTTGCATTTTTTTTAGCGTACCTTATAAGCCAATTTATTTGCAGAAACACTTACTCCCTTTATTATAACTTCGCAAAAAAACATCGTACAATAAAATAATTAATACTATTAAATTCACAATAAAATAGCAAATCTAATAGTTTTTTATTTTTATTTTCTAGCTATTTTATTTGGGCGTATAGCTTTAAAAAACAAATTTATAAAGATTATTTTAGCGTAGTTTTTAATAATGCTTTAAATAAAATAGTTAAAAAATAAAAAAAATATTTTTAAATTCTTTATTTAATTACGAATTTAATAATACTAAATTTATTTTTGTACAACCTTTTTTTGCAAAGTTATAATAAAGTGGAGTAAGTACTTTTACATATAAATTAGCTTATAAAGTACGCCAAGAAAAGTGCAAAACTTGCTTGTGTGTAAAATTAGCTTGTAGGATGCGTTACTGCTTATATAATATTGTTTTTACAATATATTTAAACTACATAAAATTGCTGCTTAATTAGTAAAATTAATATTTAAAACAAAAGCTAAGCTTAAAAAGTTAACCTTATTATAAAAAAACAAACTAAATATTATTAAATATTAAATATTAATTAGTTTTAAAATATTTGCAGCATTGCTTTATAAGTTTTTTAATATATTAACAGCTAAAAGCTTTACTGCTTTAATAGTAATTATATATAGTAATAACTACGTTGTTTTTAATTACATATAGCTTTTGTAAATAGTACAGAATGTAACGCTTTAGGTTGCGCAAAGCCGCTATTAGACAGTATTTTATGCTCAGGTCGCCTTTTATGTTGAGAACTTCTGTGGTATACGTGACCCGGGTCCTTATTTTCTATTATACCAGCTTTGTTATTCCCGAACTTTGATAACTCAATATGTTGGTTAAGGACGCTTTCTGCATACAAATGTTAAAGTGTTGGTATGGAAGCCTCCAAGACTGGAGATTCTGGGATCCGAAATTGGAGTCCCCCATATTTGTGCCGGACTGCGGACTCGACGAATGTCCGAACAGCTTGCAGACACTGGCCGGTTCCTAGCCAACCCCGCGACCCGCTTCTAGACTTCAGTATGCTAGAACATCATAGACTTCACGATGGTCGTTTTGATAAATATAAATACCTTTCGAAGACTGTCACGATGGAAAAGGGAAGGAGAAGAAGAACATCACAGATACCAGCGCGTCTCTACTCTTTTCTACCATCCCAAATCAATTTACAATGTCCGAGCTCAGAGTTCTCGTCGTGGGCGCTTCAATCGCCGGCCCATCCACGGCATACTGGCTAGCTAAACTGGGCGCCAACGTCACCGTGATAGAACGGTTTCCAGAACTACGGACCGGCGGCCAAAACGTCGACATTCGGAGCGTCGGCGTGGCAGCCATGCGCAAGATACCCGGCATGGAGGAGGCCGTGCTAGCCAACAAATACGAACTGGACGGCATGGCTTTGGTGCGCGGTGACGGGTCCTTCTACGGAACCCTCATTTCCACCGGAAACCCAGAACAGCAGTCTATCGTGTCCGAGTACGAGATCCTGCGCGGCGACTTGTCGAGGATCTTGTATGACATGACGAAGGACAACGAGAGGATCAAGTACGTCTTCAACGAGCAAGTGGCCTCGCTGAGACACCAACAAGGCGATGACGGGCCCATCTCTGTGGAATTCGCCAGCGGCGCGCCGCCTGCCGAGTACGATCTCGTCGTGGCATGTGATGGCGCGGCTTCACGGACACGCTCGATGGGTCTCGAGTGCAGCCTCCGAGATTACATGACGCCGGCGGGTATCTGGGGGGCGTACTTTACCGTTCCGAAAGTGATAACACAAGCACCCAACATCAGCCAGGGGTTCGGAGCCATGGGTGGCCGGACAGTGATAGCCGGACCGGACGCCACCTCGGAGAAGAACCGCATTATGCTGATGGCTGTTCATCCCAGGGGCCAGGAGGAGCATGCTACTGTCCCATTCCGAGAGGCGGTCAAACAAGGCGATCAATCTCTCAGGCAATTCGTCGCTCGCCACTTTGCAAACATAGGCTGGAAGACACCCGAGATTCTCAAGCTCATGATGACCAGCGACGATTTCTACGCCAGCGAGGTCAACATGGTGAAGCTGCCGAGCCTGCACAAAGGCCGGTTCGTCACGGTGGGCGACGCGGGGTACTCGTCTGGGCTGAGCGGCGTCGGCACCAGCCTCGCCATGGCGGGCGCCTACGTGCTCGCCGGCGAGATCAGCAAGCACGGGAATGACAACATTCCGGCCGCGCTGCGGGGTTACGACGCGAACATGAAGCCGCTGATCGACGGGCTGGGCCAGATGCCGTCTTTCCTTCCTCACTTCCTAGGGCCGCAGACGGCTTGGGGCGTGTGGTTGCGCAATCAGATCTTCGCGCTGATCTGCTGGACTCGCGTTCTTGACTTTGCGCAAAGATTTTTCTCTGGGGCGTTTGATAGCCCTGATAAACATCCGCTGCCGCATTACGAAAACCTCTCCTAACTTCTTTGGTACGGTAACGTACATATCATGGCGTTACAGACAAGAAATAGTGTGTGCGATAACCCACCTGTACCATAGATTAGATCTGAGATAACAATACCCCTGGCATACTTGTTCAAAGTTTCGCTTGTGTTCTGCGCATGTGTACTTAGGTAGTCGAAGCTGCTATGCACTTGAAGCAGCTTGTTAATTACACCGTATAATGTGTTCGAGCAGCGGGCAGCTAACGGCCAGGACCCACCCGTGTGGCGGCGCCGGACCGGGGTTTTAGTCAGCAGACACGCTCGCACAGTTGTTGGTTATTTTGCATTTGTGCGCAAGGCCTAGCTACTGACTTCTGTTTGATTATGTGTGTGCGTGGCGTGCCCAAAAAGCAACACTGCCACTATAGGCCCGAGTTTATAATCTTTAAACTGCAGTAAAAAAAGCAAAAATTTCTTCTGTAGTAGCTTATACTGCAAAACAGCAGATTGCAAAGCTTTGCTAGTAAATTTAAAACAACTTAAATGCTTAAAATAAAAAATTTAGCAAGCTTATAAAAATGTAAAATATTAAAAAAGTAATAAAATTATTTTTTTATTTATAAAAATTAAGCTGTTATAATAAAACATTATTTAACTTAATATTTTACTTTTATATATAATAATAAATTATTTTTTATATAAAAATGCTTTGGTTAAAAAATTATACTGCTTAAAAGCTAATTATAAAAAATAAAAAAAATAAATTAACTTAGTTTTTTTTAACTAATTAATAATTATTATAATTAACACATTTTATAAGCAAGTTTTGCACTTTTTTTTAGCGCACCCCGCAAGCTAATTTATATGCAAAAATACTTACTTTATTTTATTATAACTTTGCGAAAAAAGGTTGCACAAAAATAAATTTAATATTATTAATTTGTAATTAAATAAAGAATTTAATAATATTTTTTTTTATTTTCTAACTATTTTATTTAAAGCGCTATTAAAAACTACGCTAAAATAATTTTTGCAAATTTGTTTTTTAAAGCTATACGCCCAAATAAAATAGCTAGAAAATAAATAAAAAATATTATTAAATTTGCTATTTTATTACAAATCTAATAGTACTAATTATTTTGTTGTACAATGTTTTTTTTTGCAAAGTTATTAATAAGTATAGTAAATACTTTTGCATATAAATTAGCTTAAAGGTACGCTAAAAAAAGTGTAAAACTTGCTTGTGTATAAAACTAGCTTTTAAACATATAACGTGGTTATAAGCGAGTAAGCTATTTAAGCGAGCAGGCTACTTTTTTAACACCTACTTTATAAAGAAATTTGCATACAAAATTTGTTTGTATATAAAAATAACAATAAAGCTATAACTTTTTTTATTATAAATTTAACTAAAAAAAAAAAAAAAAGGTTACTACTTTTTTTTTTAATATTATTTAACTTTTATAGTTAAACATAAAATAACTTTAAAATTTAATGTAGTTTTTAATTTAATATTAAAAGTTAAATAATATATAAAAAAAAAGTAGTAACTTATATTTTTTTTTTTAGTTAAATTTATAATAAAAAAAGTTTAAAGCTTATTAAAGTTAAATTAAAAAAGTTATAGCTTTATTAGCCAATATACTTTTTATATATTGTTATAATTTAGGTGCATTATTAACTAAACCATTAATTAAAGTATGTTTTTCTAATTTTGTTTGCTTATATTATTATAATTTATCCAGGTGTGCTTTACACATTATTTTTTGCTTTTATAAGCTTTAGTTTTATATAAAACCTACTATATAAAATATATATTATATTGTAGCTAACCTTAAAAGACTTTTTAAACGTAATATATATAATTTATATAAAAAAAATACTGTTAAGCTAAATAGCTTGCTTGTTTAAATAGTTTGCTTGCTTATAAACCATATTATAACTTTTACTTTTTTTTTTAATTAATATTAACGTTACTTATAAGTTAATAACGTATTACAAGTTAATAACACACTTTTTAATACTTTTTATGCGCTAACTTAAATAATTTAATTATAACATATGCAAATTAATTAAATTAATTATAATTTTTTTTATTAACGTTATTTACAAGTTAATAACGCACTTTTTAGCACTTTTTATATGCTAACTTAAATAATTTGATTATAATATATATAAATTAATTAAATTAATTATAATTTTTTGTATTAAATGTTTTTATTTTTATTTAACAAGTTTATATATTATGTTTAAGCTTATTATAAATATTATAGCGTTATTAATTTGTTTAATATATAATATAAGCTATTAAAACATTTTTTTAATTCTAATATATATATTTTTAAAACATTAATTACTTAATAACTAATAATGCTGCTATTATATAAAAAAAAAATGTAAAGCTTGTATTACAAGCTATATAACGCAATTTAAAATTATTTATTTAGCGTGCTATTATTATATATAATATTTTTTATATAACATTTTATACGCAATAACAAAATTATTAAGCAAAAACAATTATGTTAAGCGTTAAACAAAAATTAATAAAACTTAAAAAGCAAACTATTATATAATATATAATAAATTTAGTTTTGCAATCGTTTTTGCTTTAGTTAAATAATATTAAAAATATAGCTAATTTTTTTTTGTGCGCACGTAATATAATTGCAGTTAGCATTAATTAAGCTTTAAACTTTATATAATAACAATTTATTTTTTGTACGTATTTTAATTAAAAAATTAATTATTAGCAAGTTTTTTATAAAAATTTTAACGTATACTAAAAATAGTTTAAGCTTATATAACTTATAATAACAAAATTTAAAATTATTAAAAAAAATATTTATAATTTTAATAAAACTAGTTTTATAATAAACAAAATATTATTTAAAATAATTGTTATAACTTTTAATTAGTATAAATAATTAAAAGCTATATATTAAAGCAATTAAAAATAATTATTTGTTATTTAAAATGTTAAGTTATATAATTATATAATTTTGCTATATATTATTTTAACAAAAAAAAAATTTTTTTTATTATAATATAAAAATAATAAATTATTATTTAATTAAGTTATTATAACAATAAAAAATAGTTAAACAATAAATAAACAAAGTTTTAATTAAATTTAACATTTTAATAAATATATTGCGCATTATATAAAAAATATTTACTGTTTATTAATTTTTAATAATTATAAAAGCTACTATTTTATTAAATTTAAGTTATATATTAAAAATTATAATATTATTATTTTTTATATACTTTTTTATTTATTATATTGTTTTTAGCTTTTTAATATTAATTATTTTAGCTTATTAAAACATACGTATATAAAAAAAATTAACAAATTAGCATAAATATATATTACGTATATTAAAAAAAAAGATTTTTTTTGCAGCGTTTTATTAAACGTATAAAGCATTTATAATTAAATTAAATATTTAAAAAAGTTTTTAAAACATTAAATTAGTTTTATATAATTTAAATTATATAATTTTATAGCTTAAAACAAAATTATTAGCTAAAACATTATTTAAATTATTATTATTAACTAAAAAATATTTATTTTTTTAAAAATTATAAACTTTATATAATATTAAAATAGTTTATTAAAAATTATTTTAAAAGCTGTTAACTAAGTTATAAAAAGTATAATATTGTTTATATATAAAGTTTAATTATTAAAAAAAAAAAAATATAGTATTTTAAACAGCAAACTATAAACTTAGCTAACGCTACTATATAAAAAACAAACATATTTAAAATAAAAAGTTATTTATTATATAGCAAAAACAAAATTTTAAAATTAAACAAGCTATTAAAGCATAAATTTCAAATAAAATATATATAAATAGTTGTTATATAAAAGCTAGTACAGCGTATGTATAAAAATATAAAACATGCAGCAAGCTTAAACATAATGCGCAAACTTATTAAAATGCTATAAAAACATTTAGCAATAATATATTTAATTAAATTTAATTAATTTAATATATTATAGTTAAATTATTTAACTTATATATATAAAGGTGCAAAAAAGTGTTTTAGTAGTTTATATGTTTTAATAGCTTGTATTATACGTTATATTTTTTTTTGCTAAACAATTATTTTTAGCTTTATTATTTGATTTAACTACTTTATTGTTTTTAAATTTTTATAAAACTTAAGCGTTAGCTATAATAAAAGGTTTTTTATTTTATAATTATTTGTTTTTAGTTTTGTAATGCTTATTTAAAATATAGTTAGTTTTATAAAGCTTTTTGTTTTTTTGCTGCAAAAAAATATTTTTATATATTAACTTTTATATAACTTTTGTAATTAAATTAATAAAATTTAAAATTTTAATTAGCAAGCTTAAAAAATAATTTTTAACTTTAGTTTTAATAAAAATTAATTACTATTTAATTTTTAATATAATAATAAGCGTTTTTAAAATTTAAAATTAAAATAATAGTTTAAGGTTTAAAAAAAATGTTTTATTTGTTTTTTAAATATTTAATATAAATATAACTTTATTTGTATTTAAAAGCATAATTTTAGCTGCTTTAAAACTTAATTAAATGTTTTATTTAATAAATATATATATAAATATATATGCAAAGCTTACAAAAAAGTTTTGCTTTTTAATATGTTTATTATAACGCTGTTTTAAAATATTAAAAAAAATTAAATCAAAAAGCTAAAGTTTATATAATAAATAAGCAAGCATATAAAATGTAATAATATTATTAAACTAACAATATTTTTTAAATTGTATTAAATAGTAGCTTTTATAACTATTTAAAATTAAAAAGCAATAACTATTTTTAAATTAGCTTTAAATATAATTATTAAAATGTTTTGTTTAATTAACGCTTATATTATTATTAGTTTAACTGTTATTTAAAAAGTTTATAACTTAGTTTAATAATAAAATAATGTTATAATATTAAAACATAAAATAAACTTTGTTTAAAAAAATAATATATAATAATATTATTTAACTTTAAAAATTAATAGCTTAGTTTGCAATAATTTATTTTTTATTTTTAAGCTTAGCTTATTAAAAACGTTTACGTTTTTTAAAGCTTATAACAATTATTTTAATAATTATTTTGCTTATTAAAAACTTTGTTTTATTAAAGTTATAAATATTTTTAATTTATATATTATATTTGTTAATTATGCGTTTTATAAAGCTAAACTATTTATAATAACTTATAAAATTTTTATTAAAAGCTTAATAATAATTAATTTAGCAATTATAACGCGTTTAAAAGTTAAATTGTTATTATATAAAGTTTAAAGCTTAGTTAATGCTAACTTTTAATACGTTATATTTACATTAAAAAATATTAGCTATTTTTTAAATATAATAAAGCTAAAGCAAAAATGTTTACGCATTTAGCTTAAAAATACGTTTAACAATAATTTTTTTTTTAAACATTATTAAATTTTGCTTTATAACGTTTATAACGTAATAAAGCGTATTGTTATTAATTTTTTGCTTTAATGTACAGTTAAAAACATTGTAAATATAAGCAAGCTTGCAAAAAAAAAGTTTAAAATTGCGTTTTTTAGCTTAAATTGCTAACTGTAAATCAGCTTTTTTAAATTTTTAAATTATTATGTTGTTATAAAATAATATATAAATAAAATAAAAAGATAAAAAATTAATAAAAAGTATGTTATTAATTTATAAGTAATGTTATTTAATAAAATATATAGCTAAACAAAAAAATCTTTTTTTTTAAGTTTTTATTAATAGTAACAACTATATAATTAATTTAAAAAAAATTTTTTTAATATATTAGTTAAAAATGTTTTTATAATACTTTTGTTATATATTTATTTTGTTATAACAATTTAAAGCATATAAAACGCTTTTTTTATAATTAAACGTAAATATAAAGTTTAAAAATACTGTTAAAATGTATTAGTAACATATATTAAAAAGTTTAAAAACATATAGTTAAAATTATATTTAATACAGCATAAAACATTTTAAAACTTTTGTTGCTAAATAATTAAAACGTAGCAATAAGCATTATAAAACAAAAACAAAAGCTTGTTTACTTTATATATATTAACTTATTGTATAACAATTATTTATATTATGCTTATAACTTAGTTAAACATAATATAATTTATTATAAAAAACATAATTTAGCAAAAAATTTTTGCTATAACTGTAGCGCTTTTTATATAAAAAAAAACTGTATATACAATTTAATTAAACGTTATATAATTTGCTAAATAAAAAACTATTAGCAAAATAATTACTTTTATTTTATTTAACTAACTTTTTAATTAACTTGTTAAGCTTTTAGCATTATTAATTATTTATTTTAATATAGTTAAAATAAAACAAAAAAAAACTTTAATGCTTTAAACATATTTAATTAAAAAAAAAAATAATAAAAATAAAAAAAAGTTTTTTTATAACAAAATAAATTTTAAACATAATAAGTTAAGCTTTATTAAACTGTATTATATTTTTTTGTTATTTGCAGCTATAATAATATTTTTTATAACTTTGTTAACAAACATAATAATTAAAACATAATTTAATTAACAAATATAAAAATAAATATCTAAATTTTTTAGCTTGTATACGTTGCTTAAGCTTTTATATACAAGTTAAAGTTAACAATATAAACAAAAAATATAAAACTATACGCTTTATTTATTTATACCGCTTTTTAATAAAAAACTTTTAAATATTTACAAAAATATTTATTAATATTTTAGCATTATATTGCATACTTATAGCTTAAAGCCTAATTAACCTAACTATTATTACTAAAATAATTAAGCTAGCTAAAAAAAAACAATATATTTTTTTTTAAAACTAACGTATAAAAATTTAAACTTATTGCAAAATTTGTAAAAAACAGCATAAAAATATATCATATTAATAATAAAGTAGCAATAAAAAAGCTTTATAAAAAACATAAAAAAAAGTTTAAAATTATTAAACAAATATTAAACTGCATTTTTTAGCAATACAATTATTTTTTAAAGCTATTGTTATAATTTAGGTGCACTACTAACTAAACCACTAATTAGAGTGTGTTCTCTTTAATTCTGTCTGCTTATATTACTATGATCTATCCAGGTGTGCTCTGCATACTATTTTTTGCTTTTACAAGCTTTAGTTTTATATAAAACCTATTATACAGAATATACACTATATTGTATTTAACTTTAAAAAACTTTTTAAACGTAATAGCTATACTTTTATATTTTAACGCTTTTTAATAAACTATTTAATATATAAATATTTATAACAAAAAAATATAATATTAAAAATATTAGCTTATATTGCTTTTTATAATTTAAGCTACAATAATTAAAAGCTTTTTTTTTTTAATTTTAGTTTTTTTAAATTATAAAGCTAATATAAAAAAATAAAAAAAAGTATAAATTTAAATAACTTATTATAAACAAGCAGCCCGTTTAAACGTATTAATAAAAAAAAAATATAAAGGTAGCAAAAGCATATTAACAATTTTTAAAAAAAAAAAAACTTTATAACTATTGCTATTTAAAACGCAATTTAAAAAAACAATACATTATATAATACTAAATAGTATATAATTATTATTAGTAATAAAAACTTTTAAATACTTTTTTAACTAAGTAATTAAATTAAGCTATTACTTTATAACGTTAAATAAACAGCTTATAATATAAAAACTAATAAACGTTTTATTAATAAAATAGTTTTTAATATTACTAGTTATTTTATTTAAACATTAAACTTAGCAAAAAATTATTATATTTTTAAAAGTTAATTTACTATAATAAGCTAAACATTAAAAAATATTTGTAAAACAAAAAAAGCCGACTTAATAAAAAAAGCTGTTTTTATTATATATTAAACATAAGCGCTTATTTAAAAAAAATTTAAAAAAAAAAAAAAAGTATAGCTAACTATAAAAATTATTTTAAGCAATAAGCAAAAAATATAGTTAACAAGTTAGCTTTATAGCTTTTATTAAACTTTATTTTCAAACTTTTACTGTTTAAAACATATTGTATATTTTTAAAGCTTAAATAAAAACATATTAAATAATTAGCTTTTATTACTACAGCATTAAAAAACTTAAATTAAAAACAAGCATAAAAAAAAGCTTTAAAAATTAAAATTTATATGCTAAGCATTTTTTTGCTAAAAAAACGTAATTTTTAAAAATATTTAAACTAAGTAGTAGCAAAAGCAAACAAAAAAAAGTTAACTTTTTAAATATTAATTATACAAAATATTTAAAAAAAAATAGCAAAAGCTTAGCTTAAAGCAATTAATAATATTATTATTAACTTATTAAACAAATTAAACTTTGCTAGTTTTATAAAACATTTAATAAACTTTAGCAAAAAAAACGAACGTATTTTTAATATTATAATATATACTGCTGTTTAATACGTTATAAAAAAGCTATAAAGCATACTTTTTAAAAAATGTATTAAAGCAAAATTTAACGTTTAATTTATTAAAAAGCTTATTTAAACTAAAAATAATAACGTAAACAAAACATTAAACAAAGTTATTAATATAAATAAAAAAGCTTAAAAATAAAAAAAATGTTTTATTAAACAAAAAAAAACAAAAAAGTATGCTTTAAAAAACGTTATAATATTATTTAAGCTTAATTAAAAAACTTTATAAACTATATAAATTGTTTTAATAAAACTTAAAAATTTTTTATTAAAAATAATAATAAAATATTACTTTATAAATTTAAAAGTGTATTAAAAGTTTTAAAAAGCAGCAAAATAAATATTGTTGCTTTTTACTTTGCTTTTGCTTTATAAAAAAAAGCAAAAAAAAAACAAAAAAAAAATAATAATACTTTTAATAAATTAACCGAAAACAGTTTTTGTATACAAAAAAAAAATATAACAAATAAAATAATAAAATTTTATTAAAAACAAACAATAATACAAAGTAAAAACTTTTATTAATAAATATGTTTTATGTTTGTTAATTAATGTTTAATAATAACGTACTATTAAAAAATAACAATTATAAAAAACTGTTTAATTATAATAAACAAAACAGTAATAACTAATTTAATGCAAATATTATTAAAAGCAAAGCTAACGCTAATTAAAGCAATAATAACATAAAAAAAAACAGCTAAAATTAAACAACTAATTAAAATAGTTAAAAAAAAACTAAACTATTAAACAACTTTAATTAAAACAATAGTATAAAAAAACATACTTATAAAAAAAAACTAAAATATTAATTAATATTAACTAAAGCAATAATATATAAGCAAACAGCTTAAAAAAAGCTAAAGCGTTAACTGTTATTAATTAAAGCAATAATATAAAAAAAAAAGCTTTAAAAAAAACCGAAGCATTTATTAACATTAATTAAAGCAATAATAAAATAAAAAATAATAATATAAAAAAAAATAAAAATATAAAAAAAAATAATTTAAAAAAAACTAAAGCATTAACTAACAACAACTTTGTTACATTTATAAAAACTATTAGCATACTAGCATAATAAAACCCTAGTTTTATTATAATAAACAAAACATTAAGCAGAAAACTAGATTTTTATTTTCATTAAAAAATATTAAAAATAATTAAGGCGGAGCTAGCAACTAAAACAACATTTTGCAAATTTAAACTAAAGTTTATAATAATAATAGCTAAAATAAAAGTTTTATAATATATAACTTAGATTATATAAATATAAAAAAAAACTATTATAACAAACAACTTTATTATAACTAAACAATATTGTTTGTTAAAAACGCTTTTAATTTTTTTATTAACTTAGTTAAAAATTAAAAAAAAACTAATAATAATAATAAACAATTTAAAAATGTTACTAAAAAAATGCTAAAAAAATTTAAAGCTTTTAATTTTAATTATAAGCATATTGTTATACGCGCAGTGCTAATTTTTTAAATTATTAAGTTTATAGCACAAAAAAAATTAAAGTAAACAACAAACTTAAAAATAGTAAAGCTTTTAAACTTAAAAGCGCTAGTTTTTAAAACTATTAATAAAGCACAAGCTAAATAAAAACATGTTTTTTTTAGCTTTTAAAATAACTTTTTTTTGCTAAAAGCAATTACTATTTACTTTTTAGCCAATTTTTACAATAAAAACGTTGTTATAATTAATTATAATATAACTATTAAAAACAATAACTTTAATTTTTAAAAAGCAAAAAGTTAAAAAGCTTTTAAAACAGCTATAAATAAACTTATTAAAATTTTTTTTTAAAAAGTTAAAGTTGTTATATATACAGCTTTTATAACATTTATATTAAAAAGCTTAATTAAATTTAAGTTTTTATAAATCAATAAAGCATATTAAATAATAAAGCTTTTATACTTTATTGTTTTTACTGCTTTTTTAAATATTATTATTAAATTTGTTGGAATAACTGGTGTTGGTTGCAACCGTACGTATAAGCACGTACAAAGTTATCGTTACGTACGAGGTTATCAGCACGTGCGCACCTAATTCCCTTTATCGTATTAGCTTGTACGCTAGCAGGAGTTTTCACCTGAGGTAAAAACTCTGCTTCGTACAAAGCCTCCTTTTCATATATATAAAAAGATATAGATAAATATAGTACAATAGATTGTATTCTATTCTACGCGTATGTTTAACGTACGATATCGTACAAAGCCCATTTAACAAAACTATTATTTAAAAATAAAAAACAATTTTTATTATTAGTTTTTATATTTAATATATTTTTTTTTAACTTTTTTACATTTTAATTAAAAATGCTTTTTGTTATTAAATTAATAAAAGCATAAGCTATTTTATATTTTTAATTTAATATTAACTATTATATAATTAAAAAAGTTTTCTAGTTTATATTAAAAGCTTTTTATAACAAAAAAATAAAAAAAAGCATTTAAATTTTAAATAACAAATATAATACAAACGTTAATAAAAAAAAAGTTTTTAAAGCTAAAAAACTTATATATAAAATTGTTTTTAAGTTTATTTAAAAAATTTTATATGTTATTATTATAAAAAGTAATAATAAGCAGCAAACTAATACTTTATATTGCAATTAAACTTATACAAAATTTATTAGTATTTTTATTATATACATTTTTAAATGCAACATATATAAAGTTATATTATTAAAAAACTAACTTAGTTTTTAAGCACAAATAGTTATTACTATTTTATATAATAAACAAATATAAGTAATTAAAAACGTTTTAATAAAAGCTGCACGCTTAAAATATATAACAAGTTTAATAATTGTTTATTTAAAACAAAAAATATAAAAATATAAAAAAAAAATTAATATTATTAATTTAGTACGCACTTAAAAATTAAAATTCTTTAGCAATAAAAAATTAAGTTTACTATTATTAACAAAAGCTATAATAGCTAACATTTAAATTTACAACCTGGCAACTTAAAAAATTTTAAGCATTTATAAGTATTTTAAAAGCATTTAATAACTTATTTAATTTAACAAATTTTATATAAAACAAGCTGCAATTTAGATTTTTAACAAAAAAAACGCTTTTTTTAAAAACCTATATTATATTAATTATTGCAGCTATTATAAGCTTAGCTATACATATATTTTTTAATAGTACGCTTATTATAATAATAACTATTATATTTAAATTTGTTATAACAATTTTTTATAAATAATAAAAAAACTTTATAAGTTGCAACTTGTTATTAAATTATTTAAAACTTATTATATTAACAATTTTAAAACTATTAAGCTATATAAACTTATTTTTAAAAAGTTAGCTAAAAAAAAAAAAAAATTTTATAGCTTTAAAATAATTAATTCTGATTTAAATTAAACGTTATATATTTTAAACAAAAAACTAATAAATTTATTTAAATTTGTTAATAATAAAAACAAGCTAAAAAAGCAGAAAAACAAATTAAAAATTTTATAATTTAAAATTTACTAACCTATAACACAAGCTAGTTTTGCACACAAGCAAGTTTCGCACTTTTTTTAAAGTACCCTGTAAGCTACTTTATATGCAGAGGTACTTACTCCCCTTTATTATAACTTCGCGAAAAAGGGTCGTACAATAAAATAATTAGTACTATTAGATTCGTAATGAAATAACGAATTTAATAGTATTTTCTTTTATTTTCTAGCTATTTTATTTGGGCGTATAGCTTCAAAAAACAAATTTGCAGGGATTATTTTAGCGTAGTTTCTAATAACGCCTTAAATAAAATAGTTAGAAAATAAAAGAAAATACTATTAGATTCGTTATTTCATTACGAATCTAATAGTACTAATTATTTTGTTGTACAACTTATTTTCGCGGAGTTATTAAAAAGTGGTATAAGTACCTTTGTATAAAAAATTAGCTTACAAGGTACTTTAAAAAAAGTGCGAAACTTGCTTGTGTGCAAAACTAGCTTGTGTTATGGGTTATATTTAACAAACAAACTGCTATTTAATTACAATTTTTTTTTAAATAGTAAGCTTAAAAAAGCTATAGCATTTAATACAACTAATTGTTAACAACAAAAAAAACGTAAGTTTTTTAAAGCTTACAAATTAATAACGTTTAAATATATATTTAAAAGTTTGTTTAACTAAATAGCTTATGCAATTTAAATTTAAAAAATTATAAACTATATTATTATTAAAAATGCTAATAAACTATTAAAACATTATTTTTTTTAGTTAAACAGTTTTAAAAATAACATACTAATATTTTATAATTATATAACATATAACACAAGCTACTAAAACATATAAGCTATTAAAACACTTTTTTAATTTTTATATAACGCATCCCACAAGCTAGTTTTGCATACAAGCAAGTTTCGCACTTTGGCTTGGCGTACCTTGTAAGCTACTTTATATGCAGGGGTACTTACTTCCCTTTATTATAACTTCGCGAAAAAAAGTCGTACAATAAAATAATTAGTACTATTAGATTTGTAATGAAATAACAAATCTAATAGTATTTTTATTTATTTTCTAACTATTTTATTTAAAGCGTTATTAAAAACCACGCTAAAATAATCCCTGTAAATTTGTTTTTTAATGCTATACGCCCAAATAAAATAGCTACAAAATAAAAGAAAATACTATTAAATTCGTTATTTCATTACAAATCTAATAGTACTAATTATTTTATTGTACGACTTTTTTTCGCGAAGTTATAATAAAGGGGAGTAAGTACCTCTGCATATAAAGTAGCTTACAGGGTACGCCAAGCCAAAGTGCGAAACTTGCTTGTGTGCAAAACTAGCTTGTGGGATGCGTTATACATTTTTAAAACATTAATTATTTAACAACTAATAATACTGCTATTATATAAAAAAAAAAATGTAAAGCTTGTATTACAAGCTATATAACGCAATTTAAAATTATTTATTTAATATGCTACAACTATATATAATATTTTTTATATAACACTTTATATGCAATAGCAAAATTGTTTAGCAAAAACAATTATATTAAGCGCTAAACAAAAATTAATAAAACTTAAAAAGCAAACTATTATATAATATATAATAAATTTAGTTTTATAATTGTTTTTGCTTTAGTTAAATAATATTAAAAATATAGCTAATTTTTTTTTGTGCGCATATAACGCAATTGCAGTTAGCATTAACTAAGCTTTAAACTTTATATAATAATAACTTATTTTTTATACACGTTTTAATTAAAAAATTAATTATTAGCAAGTTTTTTATAAAAATTTTAACGTATATTAAAAATAGTTTAAGCTTATATAACTTATAATAATAAA
>MU377212.1:0-56946 GCA_022495195.1 Xylaria digitata
AATAAATAAAAATACTATTGAATTCCTTATAAAATAAAGAATCCAAATATACCAATTATTAGTTTATAGGACTTATATTGGTAGAGTTATTTAAAGGTAGGTGGAAGTACCTTTGTAAGCTATTTCTTATTACAAAGTACTGCCAAAATAAGTAACCAATTTAATTAGGTGGCCAATCTAAGTGGAAGATGCGTTATATTATATAACATTTATTAAAATAAGCATGTTATATTTTAATACATGCAAAAAAAACTTAAGTATATATAAGCTATAAGAATTTTTAGCAAAAATAACAAAAACTAGCAAAATATAATAACTTAAATTTAAAACAGTATAAAATTAAAAGTTAAACAGTTATTAAAATTATATATATGCAAAATTAAAAAAATTTAAAGCAATTTATAAAAATTTGCTAAAAAATATTTAAGTAACAAGTTAATAACAAAGTATTTAAACGCATTTTTATTTGTTTGCTTTATACAATTTTTAAAACAATTTAGTTTTTTATAATATAAATATTAAAATAATAATTAGCGCAATTAATTTAAAAACTAGTTATTTAACTGTTATTAAAATAATTAAAATAATTAAAACTATTAGCAACGTAATAACTAGTACTAAAAAACAAGCAACATTTATTGCTTTTTATACAGCTTATATTATTTTTTAAACAATTGTAGCAATAATAAATATAATAGCTGTAATAAATCGACCGATTATTTTAAAAAAAATAATAGCTATAATAAACGTAATAATTAAAATAAAAATTATTAACAAAGCAGCTACTAGCGTAATTTTAATAAGCGTAATACAAGTTGCAATTATAATAATAATTATTATTAAAATATTAGCTGTAATAAAAAAAATAATTGTATATTAAATGTTTATTTTGTAATTAATGCAAATTATTGTTTTAACAGTTATTTATTAAAAAAAAAACAAATTTATTATATTGTTAAAACATATTATGTAATTAATTTTAACTTTATTTACTATTAATACTATAACATTTTTAAATTATAATTAGCATAAAACAATTATTTGCAAACATATAAGTTAAAAATAAAGTTAAAAAAGCTAATTAGCTTTATAATTTTTTTAATTTAATTTTTTTTAAACGTTAATAAAAAAATTTGCAGTTATTATAATATACTGTTTGCTTTTTACAATTAACTGTTTATGTTAAATAGGCTTTATATAATATTATATAATAAACACACGCATAAAATAGAATACAATCTATTATATTATATTTATTTATATCTCTTTATAAAAAAAAAAGGCTTTATATAAAGCAAAGTTTTTACTTTAAATAAAAACTCTTGCTAGCGTACAAGCTAAAACAATAAAAAGAATTAAGTACACACGTGCTAATAACTTTGTACGTAATAATAATTTTATATATGCTTATATATACAGTTATAACTAACACTAGTTATTTTAATACTAGCTTTTTTCTTTTTTAGTTGCAACTTATTATTGTATAAAAAAAAAAAAAAAGTAAATTATTAAACAGCTGTACGTACATAGTTCGTACAGTATTAAAAACAACTATTTAATTTTAATTAAGTCTTAAAAAAATAGTTAAATAACTATTTTTGCGTACAAAATCGAATTAATAGTTTATTTTTTTAATTAGATTATAAAAAATATATTGCAAAGCTATTGCTTTAATTATATAATTAATTTAATTAGTTAAAAGTATAAATAACTAATTATAAAGCTGTTAATTTAGTTTATACTAGTTAAAGGTTTGCTTTTATATGCTAGCAAAGTTTGCAATTTTATTAGTTTGTATAATTTTATTAGCTGTTATACAAACAGTAAAAGTTATATTTTAATTAAAGTATATTTTTGGCTACATAAGTAGATTAATTATATAAAAAAAGCTAATTGTGTAAAAAAAAGTTTGAACGTAGATATTGCCGGAATTTTTAGCTGTTTTTTGTTTTTTTTTACACCTTTATTCTTTTTTTTTGTATGTTTTGTTTATTTTTGTTTATATATATATATATATATTTATATAATAAATGCTACTTATATGTTTAATAATAGTGGTTATACGCTTATAATTATTAGTTAAAAGCCTAGCTTTAATATTGTGCTACTTTTAACAAATAATTTTAATAATTGTTAGCTTTTATATTTATTTTACATTAATATATATATATATATTTTTTGTTATACGTTTATTATATAATGTTGTTAATAGTTTTAGCTTTTTATACGTAAGCTAAAAAAACTTAAGTTGTTATAATGCTTTTAATTAATATTTAAATTTAAGTTTTAGCTTATAAACTGCTAAATTTGTTTATTATATATATTATTTGCTACAAAAATTACTTTTAAGCCGTTTTTATTTAATTGCGCAGCATTGCTGTTATTTTGTACAAATAAAATATTTATGTTAATTATAATAGTTTTTTATTTTATAAATATTGTTAAGTTATAAAGTTTTAAAATAATATTTATGCAGCATACGTTTAAAAATTATATAACGCTTATTATAATTATTATATTTAAAAAAAAAGTTAAAGCTAAAATATTATTTATAAAAAAAATAGTTATATAATAAAAAAAATAAAAATAAATAAAGTTTGTATTATTTTTTATTTTAAAGTTTTTTTTAAAATTAATATATTTTTATACGTTGTTTTTATTATTATATACTTTTTTTTTATAATTGTTATAATTATATATAACTATTTAAGTTTTGTTTATATATGTTTTTATTTGTACAAATAGCTTATTTGTTAATATAAAAATTTTTAGTGCTTAGTTTAGCGTTTTTTTTATAAACGCGTTAATAAAATTATTTTTGCTATTAATTTATTATATTTTAAAAAAATTTTTTTTGTATAACTTTTTAAATAATATAATATTTATTATTAAGCGCTTTTTTTATATTATATTTAGTTTTATTAAACAGTTATATAACAATTTTAAGTTAAAATATAAAACTGCTAAAATAAAAAATAAATTTAGCGTAATTATAATTTTTAAAAATGTTGTATAAAAAATAATAGCGTTATTAAAATTATTAATTATGTTATACAATTTATTAGCAAATATGTTTTTAATTATTTTTTTTATATTTATTAAAGTTTTAATATATAATATTTTTTTTAATTTTAAAGCTTAAGTTTACTTTTATATAGTTTTTAATATTTAATATAATAAAAATTTTAAATTATAAAATTATATTAACGTTGTTAACAAAAAATTTGTTTATAAAAATAAATAGTTTTATATAATGCAGATTTAATAATATAAAAGTTAAGCTGCAGTTTAAATTATTTATTTGTTATTTAATTTTTTTGTTTAAGTTTGCAATATTGTCCAGCTTAAAATCTATTATTTAAGCTGCGTGTTACAAACCAATAGGAAAACGGCCTAAAAGGAAAACTTAGCGCAGTTATGGACCAGATGAGGGGCTGGACTAGGAGACAAGTTGCAGCTAATTATAAGCGCAGGGGTCATATAATGAATAGTTGGAATAGGTTTTTATTTATTGCTATTTAGAAAATATATAAAAAAAAAAAATATTATAAAAATATAAAAAGTTTTTTTTATAATTAGCATTAGTTTTTTTTTATTTTACTGTTTAATTTAAGCTTATAGTTTAGTTTTTAGAATTTATTATAAAAAAGTTAACTTTTTAATAATTACTTATTGCATTTTGTACAATATTTTTTATATTATTTTTTATTAAATGTTATTTTTTTTAGTTATATAAATTATATAACTAATTTTTATTTATAAATAAGCTTATTTATATAAAAAACTTATATATTATAAAAATAAAACTAAATTGTTATATTTTAAACAGTTAACTTTTTTAATATTATATAATATTATATAAATATAAAACAAAATAGCAAAACTTATAAAACTAATTTTAAAAGCAATAACTTTTATTTTAAATTAGCTATAAACAAAAATTAATTAATTTAAATTAATAAATTAACATTTTAATAAACAGGTTATTAATATATAACATGCAAACTAGCAATTTAAAAATTAATGTAGTAATATATTTAAAATTAAGCAATATAAGTTTAACAAACTAAACAAGTTTAAAAAATCTTAAAAATATTTTAAAAAATTTTTAATTTAAGTTAAAGCTTATATAAAGCATTATAAAAAAAATTTTTAAAAAAAAAAAAAAAAGTTTTTTATGCAGCAAGATTTTTAGCAAGTAATATATTAAAATAATTTAAGCTATAAATAAAAAAGTATATAAAAACAAAAAAAAATAATTAAAGCGTTAAAACTGAAAATATATTTAAAAATATAAACAGATTTGCTAAAGCTTTAACAAATATATATAATAACTTAAAAAAAAAACAGTAAGCTAAACAGTAGCTATTAAAAATTAAATAGATTAAACTAGCATATAAATATATAGCAAAGTTTTGCAAACTAATATTATAAACCTTATAAAATAACAACAATATTTTAATAGCAATTTTTTATAAAAAATTAAAAAATTTAGTTTAAAATAAACTTTATAAAAATAATTAACTAAAAAATTTTAAAAAATATATAGCTAAAGCAATTAAAATTAACAATTAGTTATTTAAAAAATAATAATAAAAAAAAAAACAAAAATTAAATTTTATAGCTAATATAAAACAAACTTAAAAAATATAAACAATAGTAACAAAAACATATTTAAAACTAATAAAACTTAAAACTATAATTATTATAAAGCTTTTAAAAAAAAAAACAAAACTAAATTAAATGTTTTAATTGCAAGCAAAAAAAGCATTATGCAAAAAAATATAAAGAGTTTAAGCGTTTATAAAACAAAAAACATTTTAAGCTAATATAAAAATTTAAATAAAATAAATTATTAAGCAACAATAACAAATAAAATATGTTAAAAAATATAAAACATATTTAAAGCTATATTAAAAATGCAAAATATATTTATATATAAAAAAATTAATATATGTATAAAATATAAAATGTTTTTATTAAAAAAATATTAATAACTGTTATATTTATATAAATAAATAAATTATAAAAAAAAAAAAAAAGCATAAAATAATAACTTTTATTTATAAAACTGTAAATATTAATAGCAACTTTATAAACAATAATTAGCTAAAAAAAAAACAATGCTTAGCAAAAAAAAATTGCAAGTATAAGTAGTACAACTATTAAAACAATTTAAAATGGTTTAAAAATGCAGTAGCAAAATTAATTTAGCAAAAAAATATATAATATTAAACTATTAAAAATGATTAAACAAAACAAAAACAAGATCTTAAAATTATTTATAAAATATTATAAAAAAAACTAACAGGTATATAATAGCCAAAATTAGCAAAAATTTAAAAAATAAAAAAATTAAAACTGTTAATAAAAATAAAAACTAATATTATTAATAACTTAAAAACGATTATATAACTTATAGTAATAAGTTATTAATATAATAAAACAATAATGCTAAATAAAAATTAGCTGTTGCTAAAATATAAAATGTATTATAAGATTTTTTAAATATGCTATATAATATATTAATATTATATTTATATAATAAATAAAATATAAAACTAATAGTTTTTATAACAAATTAATAAGAACTTAATAAAAAGATTATATAAAATTAACAAGGTTAAACATTTAATATTTAAACATTAAAACTTAAATAAATATGTTATTTTTAAAAAAATTTAAAACAAATTTAAAAATATATTAGTTATAAAAAGAAATTGAAATTATGTATTTATAACTAGTATTAAATATATGCAATAAAAAAATTAGAAATTTATAAAATTAAACAAAAGGCTAAAGCTAAAGCTAATATATAACAACTTATTTTTAAAGAAAAAAAAAAGTTATTTTTATAAATAAAAAAAAACTTAAAATAGTAAGCAGCAATATTTTTTAAAACAATATTTAAAATGTTAGCCTAAAATAATAAAAATAATAAAAACAAAAGCAAAAACCGATAATAAAAAGCTTAAAAAACAAAAAATAACAATAAGCAATTAGTATAAATTAACAACTGTTTTAATTAATTAAAAAGTTTTTATATGTAGCAAATATATATATAAAAGCATAAATGTTAATAAATATAAGTTATTAAAAAAAGCAAATAAAAGTTTTTATAAGATTTTATTTTTTTATAATTTGTTTAAAAAACAAAAATATTAACAAAGTTTAAAAACAACTTTTATTTATTTATAATAGTTAATAAAAGTTTTAATACTTATAATAATAGCATAGTTAAATAAAAAACTATAAAACTTTTTTTTAACATTTATAGTTATAAAAAAAAGCTTATGTTTAACATTATTAATATGTACAGTTTTAATACAATTTTAAAATAAATTAAAGCATTAGCTAGCTTTAATAAAATACGCTAAAAAGAAATTTAGCTTTTAACAAGCTAAAAAAAGCGTTAAACAAATTTAAAAAAAGCATAATAATATGTTTAATAGTTAAAAAACTAAAAATAAAACAGAAAAATAACGTATTAAAAAAGTATGCAAAGTTTGTTAACTTGTTTAAGCAACTAAAAAAAACAGGGTTATTAAAACATAACAAATAAAATTATTATACACTTTTAAAAAAAAAAATAACATTTAAAATATTTTTTAATATATAAAATAAATTAAAATTAGCTATAAAAGCTAAATTAATATTTAAAAAAGAATTTAAAAAAAAGATTTATTTAACTATTATAATCTTTAGTAAAATATTTAATTTTATAAGTATTAAAAAAAGCAAAAAAAAACAAAGAACTAAAATAGAAATTAATAGTTAATTATTGCTACAAAAACTTTATAACGCAAAAATTTGCAAAACTAATATTATAAATTAATAACTTAAAAAATTAATTTTATAAAACAAAATAGTTTATAACGTTAAATTTATTAAACGCTTATTATTAAATATAAATAGCAAAAAAAAAAATAAATAAAAAACAATATTTAAAATACTTTATAAACTATATAAATATTAAGTAATGCTATTTAGGCTTATTAATATATTAGCAAGTTTTTAAAAAATAATTACAAATATGCTATAAAACTATTTAAATTAAATTGTAATAGTTTATTTAAATAATATTTTAATTTATTTAAAAACTTTAAAAAAGCATAAAAAACATATAAAAAAAAATATTTAAAGCATTATAAAATATTAAACTAAAAGTTTATTTAAACAAAAGCAAGTTTTATATATAAAAAATAAACTTTTTAAAATTTATTATAACTTTAAGCAAAATAAAAATTTAGAAATTTAAAATTAAAGCAAAAAAAAAAATAGCTTATATTAAACAATATTAAAAATATAAAATTGTTTATAAAATTTATTAATTATATACAACTTTTAATTGCAAAATTTAGAAAATATATAATATTATTTACAAATTTTATAAAAAAAAACATAATGTTTAAATAAAAAGCAGAAAAGCAAAAGATGTTTAAACAAATTAAAAAAGCAATTTTTATAAAACTAATAATATAATTATTAAATTTAAACAAAAAATATAAAGTTAAAATTAATATATATAATATAGCAATAAATAAATAATTAAAACAATAAAATAAAAACAAAAAGTTATACCTGGTAGCATTTTTTTTAAAATTTTTTTTAAAACTAGCTATAAACTATTTAATACCGAACAAAAAACTTATAGCTATAGTTTAAATATTTAAAAAATAAAAATATTATTTAAGTAAGACTTTAATATTAATTAAAATTTATTTGGATTATAAAAACTTAACTTTGTTTATAATAACTAAGGTTTTAAACAAACAACAAGTTAAATAAGCAGAATTTTTATTGCAATTTAATTTTAAAATTATTTATATTAAAAGCAAAAAGAATTTAAAAGCAAATATTTTAAGCTAAAAAAATAAATATAAAACGGATTAATTAAAAAAAAGTTAAATATTATTTTAAAAAAAACTTAAAAAAACTTTTGTTTTAATATTAGTATATATAAAGCAGCTGCTTAATAATTAATAAATAAAACAAATTAAAAAAATAGTACTATATTTAGTATTAAATATAATATTAAGCTTAATTAACAAAAATAAATAGTTTAAATATAAAACAAAAATAGTAATACTTAATAGTTTATAAAAAAAATTTGTTTGCTATTTTTATAAAACATTATTATATAAATATTAAAGATTTTATAAAACTTATAAACAGTTTAAACGTAATTTTATAATATAAAACTAGAACTAAATATTTAAAACAGTATGCAAAAAATATAACTTTTGCAAAAAAGCAAAAACAGTAAAATATAAGCTTTATAAACTGTTATAGCTTATTAAAATATTTAATAAAGCATAAAAAGTTATATTATTTAATTTTATTGTTAAATTATTAAAATTAAAAAAATTAATAACAAAAGTTAAATATAATTTAATTTTAGTTGTTATAAACAAACTTATAAAGTATAGGCATTTTATGTTATATAAAGAATTAAGTATAGCAAAAAAACTTGCATATATAATACTACAGCATATTTTTAATAAATATAGCATTTTAAAAAAAGCTATTATAAATAAAAGCATTACTATAGCTTTTAAATATTAATAGTTATTAATAAAAGCTTTAGGAATTAAGCATTAATTATTTATAGCTTATTATTTATAAACAAATAAATAAATTAAAAAATTAAATTAAACGTTAAAACAATACTTATAGTATTATTTTAATAAATAATAAAATAATTAAGTTAAGTTGTTATTTTTAGCAGAATTTATATATAATAGCTTAAATAATAAAAATATAAAAATATTATTATTTAAAGCAAACTATAAGTTTAATTTAAAAAACAGTTAAACATAAATTTTAAAAACAACAGCGTTAATAACAAAAAAACAAGCAAACAAACTTATTAAAATATAACAAAAACTTAAAAACAATTTAATATTTATTTAACAATATATAAAAACATATTATAATAAATTAAAGTTGTTAAAACTAACTTTAAAAAAAAAATATATATATATATATATATTTTTTAAAAAAAAATATTAAAACTAAACAACTTAATAACAAACTAGATTTTAAACAAATTAAACTATTTAAAATTAAAAAAGTTATTTTAAAAACTAATTATTAATTATTATTATTTTATAAAATAAAAATATATTTAATTTTTTATATTTTATTATTAAAAAAAGTATTAAATAACGTTATATTAAAAACGTTTATTAAAATAAAAAAAGATTAAGCAAAATATAAAATAAAAAAGGTATTAAACTTATGTTAAAAAAAAATATAATAAAGTATTTAGTTAAATAAATAAGATATTTATATATAAAAAACATTTAAAAACTTAAAAAGCATTTGTAATATATAATATAAGCAGTTATAATATTTTATTAATAACATTTTAATTAACTAAAGCTAAAAAAGCAGAATTAATTTTTTAAGCAAAAGAAAAGTTAAATACGTTTTAGTTAAAAATAAATAAAGCAGCTATAAAAACAAAAGTTTTATTAATTTAACAACTTTTTTTTTTACGCTTATATTTTTTAAAAAATTTAAACTTTTTTAAATTTATAATACTATAAGCTATAGCTTTTATTATTTTATTATACTATATTTTTTTTGTTTATAAAAATAATATATATAAGCAAGCGCTAATTTAGCAGCTTTTTTAAAAACTTTTAGTTTTTTTTTTAATAATTTATATTATGCAGCAATTTTATTAAGCTGTTTAACAAACAGATTTTTAGCGTTATATTAAAAGTAAACATTATAAATATAAACAAAATAACAATTTAACTTAAATTTGGCAAACAAATACTTAAATCTACGTTGTTAGCAATAAAAGTATAAAAAAAACATAATAACTAAAGCATAAAAAATAATAGCAAAAAAAAGAAAATTGCGCTTTGCAAGTTTTTTATTAAACAATAGTTTTTTGCAACGTTTTTTTATATAATTAGCTATATTAAAAAATAAAGCAAAAAAAAAGAAATTATATAAAAGGTATAAACATTTATTATTTATTATTAAAAATAATAATCTTAAGAAAAAAGAAATAGTGTTACAAACTAATAAAAAAATAGCTTAAAAAAAAATCTAGCGCAGTTATAAACCAGATAAAAAGCTAGACTAAAAAACAAGCTGCAGCTAATTATAAGCGCAAAAGTTACATAATAAATAATTAGAATAGGTTTTTATTTATTGCTATTTAAGAAATATATAAAAAAAGAAAATACTATAAGAACATAAAGAGTTCCCTTTGTAATTAGCATTAGTTTTTCTTTACTTTACTGTTTAATTTAAGCTTATAGTTTAGTTTTTAGAATTTATTATAAAGGAGTTAACCTTTTAACGATTACTTATTGCACTTTGCATAATATTCTTTGTGTTACCTTCTACTAAGTGTCACCCCCCCTAGTTATACGGACTATACAACCAACTTCTACCTGTAAGTAAGCTTATTTATGTGGAAAACTTACACACTATAGGAATAGGACCGGATTATTATACTGCGGCAGCAAAATTGTATACTGTTTTTAGCTAGCAAATATTATTAATATATACGCTTTTTACACGTTGCAAAATATATTGCTGTACAAAATTTTTTATATAAAAATTAATTAAGTTTAATTAATTTGTTTAGCTTTTTTACGTTAAAATAATGTTATTTGCTATTAAACTTTATAAAATAGTTTAGCTAAAATATTTTTTTTAGTTTTATATAAAACTTAGCTTGCTATAACTTACGTTTTTTTTTAGCCAAAAAATTAAGCGTTATAAAGCTAAATATATTGTTTGTTTAAAAGCTAATAATACTAAAGTTGTATAATAGCTTTATTATAACTAGAAAATATAAGTTGTACATAAAAACAGTTATTTTTAGTTTTTTATAATAATGTTAATAATAAATTTTAAACTAATATAGCTTTAATTTTGTTAATTTATATAAAAGTTGTACAATTTATAAAATTGTTTTGTTAAAATATTTTAACTTTAGTTTTGTTAATAATTATATAAGGATTTTTTTAGCTAGCTTATTTTTTAATTATATATACGCTTATATAATATTTTAAAGTTTGTTTAATATATTAAAATTATATATTAAAAAAAAGCTTAATATAAAAAGTAGTTGCTAGCTTATTTATTAAATAGTTAGTAATTATATAAAAATTGTTTTTTTTTTACTGTTGTTATAGCTTTATATAACAAGTTTTAACTTTTTATATAGTTTAATTATTTTTTTTTTAATTTTTTATATAAAGCAGGATTTAAAAATGCAAATATTATTATATTTAGCTAAATTATATTTTATAAACCAGAATATGCTTTATATAATAAGGTTATTAATTTTTATAACGTTTAATTTTTTAAATAAAGCGCTAAATATATTAATTATGTTGTTTTTATATAATTTAACAACTAAAAAATAGTTCTGTTTTTTTTTTAAAAGTTAAAAACAGCTAGCTAATTTATTATATAAAAGTTGTATAAAAGTTATTTGTTTTTTAAAGTTGTTTTTATTTTTTTTGTATAGCTAAAAGTTAAAAATGCTTGTTATTTAGTTCTGTTTTTTATATATTTAAAATGTATTAAACTGTTTATTAAATTCTTTAATTAATTATATTTTGTATAAACTATTTTAACCTTTTTTTTTATGTTATACTAAAACTTTGCTTTATAAAAAAAAAAATAGTATGTTGTATAAAGCAGGCTTGTTATGCTAGTTAATTATACAGTTAATTTTAACCTTTGCTTTTTTTTGTATAACATTTTTATTGCCTTTTTAATAGCTTTTGTTTTTTGTATAATGTTAAACGAAAAAGGCAAATCTTAATTAATTTTAAAGTAAGCTTTAAAAATAAAAAAAGTTAGTATAACGCATCCCCTAATTAACCGGATTAGTTTCGAATTCCGTACTATTTTTAAATTTGTTATATTAATCTTTTAATAACTTTTTAAGGAAAAATCGTAAAAATAAAGTAAAAACACTATTAAATTCGAAATTAAATAAAAAAAATTATTATATAAACATTTTAAAATTAGCCCTACTATTTAGCTTATAAAGTTAAAAAGAATCTTATATACTACTTTATATATAAAAATCAATACTTTTTAGCATATAAATAACTTTGTTAATATTATAGCTATAATATAATAAATAGTACTATTTAAATTATAACTAAAAAACAAATCTAATAGTATTTTTATTTATTTTATAACTATTTTATTAAGCGAGTTATTAAGCAATACGCTAAATAAGCGTTAAGCAAGGATTATTTTAGCGCTTACTTTAGCGTATTGCTTAATAACTAATTAACAAAAATAGCTGTAAAACTATACTTTATAAATTTGAAATCTACGTTTAGTTACAAATCTAATAATATATTTTATTAGTTTATAAAGTAAAAACTAGTAAAGTTATTAAATTATTACGTGATAACGCATGGACAATATTTGTATAGCAAAAAAAGTGATCCGGTTAATTAGGTGATCCGGTCAATTGGGGAATGCGTTAATGCTGTTTAGTTTAGCAGTATTGTTTAAAGCTTTAACTGCTATTTATAAAATTGATTTTTTTTTTGTATAATAACCAAGTTTTGCTTTTAAAATATTATACGTATAGCAAAATAACTTATATGCTTTTTTAATTTTGCTAATTGCTTAGTATGCTTTAATAAACATTACACAGTATTAAGTGTTTATAATTTTTGTTTAATTTTAAAACTTTTTAAACAAAAAATTTATATTTAAATTATAACGTATCTCCCACTTGGATTGGCCACCCCAAAATACATACAAAAAACGTCCGTGCGCTTTTAAATAACTCTACCAATATAAGTCTTATAAACTAATAATCAGTATATTTGGATTCCTTACTTTATAAGAAATTCAATAGTATTTTTGTTTATTTTATAGCTATTTTATTTGTTAATATATTTAAGGTTTTTAAAAATACAGGGATTATTTTAGCGTGGTTTTTTATACAGCTATAAATAAAATAGCTATAAAATAAATAAAAATACTATTGAATTCCTGATAAAATAAAGAATCCAAATATACCAATTATTAGTTTATAGGACTTATATTGGTAGAGTTATTTAAAGGCGCACGGACGTTTTTTGTATGTATTTAGGGTGGCCAAAATCAAGTGGGAGATGCGTTATATAATATAATTAAAAAGTTTTTAGTATACATTAATTTAGCACTCGTATAATATTTCTTAAGCGTTTTATGCAAACATAAATTTTAAAAATATTGCTGTTTAAAATAATATAACTACGTTAATTATATAAAAAATCTGTTTGTTATTTATTTGTATAATATTTATTATAACTTTATAGTTAAAATTGTAGTTGTTTTTAATTAAAAATTTAAAACGTTTAAATGTTTAGTTATACAATTAATAATAATAACAAAATTTCTAAATTTTTCTTAAAATAAAATAGTTAATATTATATTTTGTATAACTAAGCATATTATATAATCTTTTTATATAAAAATGTTTAAAGCAGCAGTAAAGCTGTTGTAGTTTTGTTTTTATAAAATATATTTTAGCTTTATACAAGCTAGTATTAAAAAATAAATATCTTTATTTATATATAACAAAAATAATTTTGCTATTTTTTTATATAATAATATTTTTTATGTTATTAAAATATGCTTATAATTTGTTAGCGTTTTTTAATAAAAATAAAAAAAAAGTAAAGCTGTTTAAAATATAATATGTTATTATACTAAAAAAAATTTTTATTTGTATAATATTAATAATGTTTATAATATCATTAGCGCTAAATCTAATATGCGCACTTTTTAATGTTTAGCTTATTTTTATACAAAAATAAATTTTAAAATAAGCTTTTAATTATGCTTTTTTTACTATTAAATAGTTTAAAGCGCTTATATTTTATATAATATTAGTTGCTTAATATAAACTAGTTAAACAAAACATTTGTTTTATAGTTTTAAATGTTTTTGCTAGTTATATAATAAAAAAAAAGTATTGTTTATTAAAAATTAAATTAATTAGCTACTAAATTTTTTATTAATATTTTTATTATTTTTGTTTAACTTTAAAAATTTTTTATATTTTGTTAAAAATATTGTAAATTATTTTATGCAAATTAAAATATTAGTTTTTTATACAAGCTTGTTTTTAAAATATATGTTTAAATAACTAACAGCTTTTTTTGCTACATATAAAACATTTTTTTTTTATATAGTATTTTTAATTAATTTTTTTTTTATAACTAGTTTAAAAATTTAAATTAAAACTTAAGTTGTTAGCTTTTTATATAGCTGCTTTAATTATATTTTTTGTTAATAAAATAACTGTTATTATTTTATTATATAAAATGTTTTAATAAATTATTTGCTGTTATTTAAATAACGCATCCCACAAGCTAGTTTTGCACACAAGCAAGTTTCGCACTTTGGCTTGGCGTACCCTGTAAGCTACTTTATATGCAGAAATACTTACTCCACTTTATTATAACTTCGCGAAAAAAGGTTGTACAATAAAATAATTAGTACTATTAGATTCGCAATAAAATAGCGAATCTAATAGTATTTTTATTTATTTTCTAACTATTTTATTTAAAGCGTTATTAAAAACTACGCCAAAATAATCCCTGCAAATTTGTTTTTTAAAGCTATACGCCCAAATAAAATAGCTACAAAATAAAAAAAATACCATTAGATTCGCTATTTCATTACAAATCTAATAGTACTAATTATTTTATTGTACAACCTTTTTTTGCGAAGTTATAATAAAGTGGAGTAAGTACTTCTGCATATAAAGTAGCTTACAGGGTACGCCAAGCCAAAGTGCGAAACTTGCTTGTGTGCAAAACTAGCTTGTGGGATGCGTTATATGCTTTAAAATTAAAAAAAAAGCTTTTATATGTTAGTTTTTAAAATATAAATGTTATAGCTAATTCTAATACTTTTTAACATATTTATATAACTGTTATATTTAATTAGATTTTTTTTTAGTAATTTATATTAAGCGCGCATTATGTTTTTATAAGCTTGTTAATTATAAAGTTTAATATTTTATGCAGTGCTAAATTAAAGTTTTTTTTTTATTTGTACAAAAATAATTGTAGTTTAATTAGCTTAATATTAGCTATAATTTGTATTAATATTAAAATAATTATTTATTATATAATAAATTTTGTTTTAAGTTTTATTTAAGCTAATATAATAAATAAAAAAGTCTTTTGCATAACTTTTTAAAATAGTTAAAAATATTGCATAATATTAATTTTTTATAATTTTAAGTTAGCAATAAGCATTTATAAATAAACGTACTTTATTATATAACAAGTTGTATAGCTAACTTAAATAATTTCTTTTTTTTTTTTAAGTTTTTTAAAAAATTATATACTTTTTAAATAACGTGTTTTATTATTAAGTAACAAATATTATTAAGTAACAAAAGTTTTAGGCACTATTTAGGTTGCAACATAAAAAAAACAACTATAACGCAATTAAATTACTTTAAATTAATTAAAATCTTTTTTATTAAACGTATTTATATTTATTATACAAGTGCGTACATTATAACTAATATTGCTGCATATGCTACAATGGCGCGCGCGCATAAATGCTTTTACCCGACGACTACTACTTTTATTGTTTTTTTAATTTATTTAACTACTACTTTTTTTAAAGACCTAAAGATCTGTTTTTTTAAATCGAATAAATATTTCTTTAGTTTATAATCGCTTATTTTTTGTTTTCCAGCGTTTACTAAAAATATAGTTAGCTTTTTAAAGCTTAGCTACTTTATTTAATATTAACGTTTGCTTATATAATAAATAGTATATAGCTTTTAATAACAAGTTTATAGCGTTAATAATTTTGCTTAGCAAGCTATTTTAATGCTTAAAAATTCAGTTTTTTAAATAAACAAATTATAAAATAGCTTTTTTAATAATAATAAAAGTTTTTAAAACCTAAATAATAAAAAATAACTTAAGCTTTAGCAACAGTATAAAAAAAATTAGCGCAACTTTAAGCTTTAAAATAACAATTTTTAAATTAAATAAAACAAAGCTAATAGCTTTAAACTTAAACGTAATATTTATAAGCGTTATTATTTAAGTATAAGCTTTAAAAAACGCAAATAAAAAGTTTTTTTTTAAAACATACGTTATATTTGTTCGCATAATATTGCTAATTTTAATACTATATACTTTTTTTAATAAGCTAAAACATACTATGTTTAAAAGCTAAAGTTTATAAAAAAAATGCGCAAGCATTATTTTAATAAAAATATTATTTTTTTAGCAATAGTTTTCAAATTTTTTTAAATAATAGCTTTTATAACTATTAAAAATAAAAAAACGTTTTATATTTGTTAAACGTAGTTAAATATATTTATTAAAATATTTAATTTATTTTAAACCGAAATTATTATTAATTTAGCTGTTATATAAAACTGCAATTTGCTATTTAAGTAATAAAAAGCTGTTGCAATACTAAAAAACAAAGTAAGTTTTTTTTTTTAAAATAATAAAAAGCAGCACTAACTAATTTTGTAAATTAATCGAATAAACAGCTGTAAACTAATTCCGATTATTTTGCTAAGCTTGCTTAAGCTTATTTTGCTTTTTAACACTTGTTATAACTATATTAATTATAATTATGTTTATTATAAACCTTGTTTTATCGAAATTATATATATTTTTTTTTATAATACTTTTATGCTTAATAGTTTTTTTTATACGTTTGTAATATGCATTATATTCGGCAAGATTTTCGTAGAAAACTTAGCTATAGTTAATTTAACAGTTTAAACGCGTTTAAAAAGCTAGTATACAGTTTATAAAGCGCATTGTCTAGCACTTTTTAACCGGTTGACTACTTTGCTTAGCCAATAGTTAGTTAGCTATATTTTAAATATAACATATTTAAAAAAAAAACGCTTTTAAATTTAAGTAAATTATAAACTGTATAATTGCTTGCTTTTTAAAGTTGGTTAATTTCGATTTTATATTTTTGCTGCCGCACTAAAGCGCAATACTAACAATTTTGCAGCAAAAAGTTTTATTAAAAATGTTATACATTTTTACAAGCTTGTAAATAAAAATATAAAGGTTACGTTTAAAAGCGCAAGCAGTAGTTAGTAATCTAGTTTTTTTTAACGCGTGCTTTATTATTATAAGTAAAAAAAATAAAGTTTGAATAATAAAAGGTTAAAAAATTTAAAACTTTTGTTACTTAATAATATTTGTTATTTAATAATAAAACACGTTAAAATTTATTTTGTTTTATATGTATTTTATAAAAAATAAGTTTATTAAAAAAGTATTTAATATAAAGTTTAATATTATACAAAAATATATTTGTTATTTTAAAGTTTGCTAAAAATAATAAACAACAAAATATTTATATATTAGCTAAAAGTTTAGTTTATATTTTGTTTTTATTATACGTTTATATATTAGTTTAAAAGTATTTTAGTTTTTAATTGTTAATTGTAACGCATCTCCTACTTAACCGGATCACCCAATTAACCGGATCACCTTAAATCCCCATATAAAATCCATATATAAAAACCTTAATAACTTTGCCAATATTATAGCTATCAACATGCAATTTGAAAATTTAAACTATTAACTTAAAAATTTACCTAACCATATTTTTTATAATTTTACTACTATTTTATTTATAGCTGCACTAAAAACCACGCTAAAATTTTAGCGCGGTTTTTATTTGACTAGGAAAAAAAATAGTAGTAAAATTATAAAAAATATGGTTAGGTAAATTTTTAAGTTAATAGTTTAAATTTTTAAATTGCATATTGATAGCTATAATATTGGCAAAGTTATTAAGGTTTTTATATGTGGATTTTATATAAGGATTTAAGGTGATCCGGTTAATTAGGTGATCCGGTCAAGTGGGAGATGCATTATATAATTTTAAATAAAATAGTTTTTAAAAATATTAAAATATATATTTTAAATTAGCTTTAATTATATAGTTTTAGTTTATATAATTATATTTAAAGTTGTTAACTTAGCGTAAAAAAGATTAATAGTGCTTATATAGCAGCTAATAAATTGTTTTAAATAGTTAAAAATTTTAGCTAATTTTTTATTAAATTATATTTGCTTTATATAATTTGTATAAAACTTTTAGTTTAGTTTAACCTTTTTAATTTTAATTATATATTTTTAGTTTTAAATATTTAAAATAGTTTTTTGCATAATATATAATAAGTTTAAAAAAAATAGTTTGTTGTTTAGTTTTTAAAATCTTTTGTATAACGCATTTTCTACTTGGATTGGCCACCCAATTAAATTGGCCACTTTTTTAGACCTTTATACGCAATATTTTCTATCTCTTTTTTTTTAACTAACAATAATAGTTAACTCTTAAACTAAAGCTAACTTATAGCTAGCTTTTTAGGCTTATTAAAACAATCTCTGTTTATTTTTTAAACGTGCTGCTAAGCTTTATAATGTTTTTTATACAACTTTTATTAATTAAAAACGCGGTTTTAATTTAAATAACAAAACGTGTTCTCTAAAGTCCAAATTAATTAAATTTAAAAAGAATTTAATTGTACAATATATTATTAACTTTATTGCGCAATTGTTTTTACTTAAATATAATAGTATTAAAAATATAGCTAACTAACTGCTAAAACTATATAAAAAACGTTTTATAAAAAAGAATTAAATATTTAATTTTATATAAAAATAACTAAAGCTTTAAACATATTTTAATTAAAAAATTAATTATTAAAAAGTTTTAAACAAAAATTTAATTAAATATTGCATTTAGTTTATATTTATATAAAAAACAATAACTAAAAACAGCATTTATAAAAACAATATTTACAATTTTAACAAAACAAGATTTGTAATAAGCAAAATTACAGCTAACTTTATTATAACTACATTTAAATGCATATAAAAACTAAAAGCTATATAACTAAATAATACAAATTGGTTTATAGTTATTTAAGCTATTTTGTTATACAGCTATATTATTTTACTTTATATTATTTTAGTAAAACAAAACTATTTATTGTTTTAGTACAAAAATATTAATTTATTTAGCGATTAAAAAGTTAGAACTATAAAAAATAGTTAAATAACAAACAAGCAAAGCGTAAATTAAATTAAATATTTTAATTTACATATAAAAAGTTATACAAAAAAAGTTTATTGTTTACTTATTTTTAATAAGCACAAAAGCTACTATTTTATTAATTTTAAACAATATTATAAAAATAACAAGATTATAACTTTTTGTATGCTTTTTTACTTTTTTTATAAGCTTTAGCTTTTAAATATTAAATGTTTTAGTTTTTTAAAACGGTTGTACAACAAATAAATTAAGCATTTAATACAGGCATATATTATTTATATTAAAAAAAAAGATTTTTTTAGCGCGTTTTTTTGCGCGTTTTTTAAGTTTATAACTTTAAATAACATATAAAAAAGTTTTAAAAAAGCAAAATTAAAGCCATATAACCCAAAATATGTTATTAACTAGTTAAATTATTATTTAGTTACTTTTTAAATTAAGCTTTTATTTTTAACTTTATTTGCCTGCTAGCAATTTGCAACTTTAAGCAATTTAACTAAAGCTCAATTTTTATTTTAATATATCGAATTAAAGATTATATAACACTAAAATAACTTTTTAATATTTATTATCGAAAGTATAAGCTAAATTATATATAATATAACTAATGTTATATATTATTTCGCGTTATTAAAAAAAAAAATTGCAACTTTTTGCAAAACAAATTATTAGCTTAACTAATGTTGTTATATAAAAAAAACTTAATTATAAAATAAAAAATCTTTTATTATATAAAAAGCAAAAGATTTATAAGCTTTTAAAAACGTAGTTAAGCAAAAAAATCGTAAAAACTGTTAAAATAATTGTTATACAAAAAAAAAAAAACACGCGCCTAACGCTATAAAACTTGCAGCAAACCCGGCTATAATGCGCAAACTTGTTAAAACAGTATAAAAACGTCTAACAAATCAGATTTTAAATAGTTTGAATTAATTGTACGTATTATTGTTAAATTATTTCTAAATGCGTATACAAAGGTTTAAAAAAGTGGCTAATCCAATTGGGTGGCCAATCCAAGTAAAAAATGCGTTATACTTTTTAAAATTTTTATTAAACATTTTTTAAGTACTAGTATTTAATAATTTAAAACACTGTTTATATGTTTAACAATTTTAAAGTTATATAATTTAAATTAATACTTTTTTTTTAGTATTTAAAATTAAAATAGTTTTATATGTTTTTAAAACTAAGTTTAAGGTTTTTAGCAATCTTTTTGTATATAAAATTAATTAAGGTTTATAATATAATAGGTTTTATTATATTATATAAAGTATTTAATGCTATATTTATAAATAAAATTAAATAAATAACTTATTATTTTTGCTATTATATAACAAGTTGTTAAATATAATTGCATATTATTTTTTTGGTTATAATATAAATACATTTAGTTTTGTTAAAAAAATAATATTTGTATAACAATAAAATCGATTTTTTTGTTTTTTTAACGTATAAATATATTTAGTTTAGTTAAAAAAATAATACTTATATAACAAAAAAATTAAAATATAATATAAAAATTTAGTTAAGCTATAAATACTTTTGTTTTTACTTTTACTAATTTGTAATACTTTTGCAGTTATATAAAAAATGTTTTTATAACTATTAATTAATATTAAATAAGCTTTGTACAATATTATATAATAAACATACGCGTAAAATAAAATATAATTTATTGTACTATATTTATTTATATTTTTTTATAAAAAAAAAAGCTTTGTATAAAGCAGAGTTTTTATTTTAAGTAAAAACTTTTGTTAGCGTACAAGCTAAAACAATAAAGGGAATTAGGTGCGCACGTGCTAATAACTTTGTACATGCCTACATGTACAGTTATAACCAACACTAGTTATTTCAACAGTTTAAGTATATTATGCAATGTTTGCAAGCGTTAAAAAGTATTGTATAAAAAGTAGCAATTATATTTTGTTAAAAAAAAAAAGCAAAAAAAATTTAAAAAGCTTTAGCTAATTAAAAAACTAGTATTAAATGTTAAGCTTAAAGCTAAAATAGTATTAGCATATAATATAAAAATTTTTTTTAAATACTTTTAATATTTATATTTTTAGTTTAAAATTAAAAAATTTAAAACTAAATAAAATATAAAAGTATGCAACAACTTAAAATTAAAAAACTTATATGTATTAAAAAATATTTTTAGCTAGCTAAAACATATTGTTAAAAAATATAATTATTAAGCTAAAAAATTAAGCTTTAAAAAAGTTAAATGTTTAAAAAAAGCTACGTTTAAGTTTTATTACAAAAAAATTAACGCTAATAACAACTTAGCTTTATAAATATTTAAAAAAAAAGTATTTATAATTAACAAGTTGTTTATTAGCGCAATTTTAGCTAATAACTTTTTTATTTTTTATAAAGCAAATATTAACTTTAATATAAACATTATTATATTTTTTACTTTAAAAAACTTTTAAATAAAAATTTAAACAGTAGCTTAAAAATATAAATATATATAAAAAATAATAATATAAAAAAAAATTAGTTTAAAAAGCAGCAAATTTGTTTTTATAAAAATAAATTATAAGTTATTATTAACTAATTACAACTTTTGTTTTATAGCTATAAATATTTTAGTTAACATAAAAACGTTATAAATAATGTTATTAAAAAACAACTTATTTAAATAAGTTATAATAAATAAAAATATAAAAGTAAAACAATTTTGTAAAAACAAAAACTTTAAATATTTTAACGTTTTATTAAAAAAAGTATTAAAAGCTTTTTTTTTTATTACTTTTATAAAAATAAATATAATAAACAGTATATTAATAATTTAAAGCATAAGTATAATTTTAAATATTAAAACAGCTATAATTTTTATAAAAGCTTTTTTATTTAATAATCTATTATTTTTAACAGTAAGCATAAATAATAAATTTAATTTAATTTTTGTAGCTACTGTTATTGTTACAAAGTTAACTTTGTTTAAAAACGCGTTAACTTTTAATAAAATTGTTAATTTAGCTATTAAACACTTAGCTATGTTTATTTTAAAAATACTGCTTATAAACTAAATAAAAGCAATAATTAATAAAGCAAACAAAACTAATTATATTAAACTTGCGCTGCATAAAAAAAAATTACGCTTAAAAATTTTTAATATTTAACTAGCTTTAAGCATTAAAAAATTACATAACTTTTTTAAAATTGTAATTAAAACTAGTATTTATATTTATATAAAGCAAGCTTTATTAGCTAAAAAGTTTTAAAAAATTACTAAATTAACCGGATCACTTAATTAACCGGATCACTTTTTTTGCTATACAAATATTGTCCATGCGTTATCACGTAATAATTTAATAACTTTACTAGTTTTTACTTTATAAACTAATAAAATATATTATTAGATTTGTAACTAAACGTAGATTTCAAATCTATAAAATATAGCCTTATAGCTATTTTTGTTAATTAGTTATTAAGCAATACGCTAAAATAAGCGCTAAAATAATTCTTGCTTAACGCTTATTTAGCGTATTGCTTAATAACTCGCTTAATAAAATAGTTATAAAATAAATAAAAATACTATTAGATTTGTTTTTTAGTTACAATTCAAATAATACTATTTATTATATTATAGCTATAATATTGACAAAGTTATTTATATGCCAAAAAGTACTAATTTTTATATATAAAGTAGTATATAAGATTCTTTTTAACTTTATAAGCTAAATAGTAGGGCTAATTTTAAAATGTTTATATAATAATTTTTCTTATTTAATTTCGAATTTAATAGTGTTTTTACTTTATTTTTACGATTTTTCCTTAAAAAGTTATTAAAAGATTAATATAACAAATTTAAAAATAGTACGAAATTCGAAACTAATCCGGTCAATTAGGTAATCCAGTCAATTGGAGGATGCGTTAACCTAGAATATATTATTAATTAGTTAGATTATTATTTAATTATGCTGCAAATTAAATTTTTATTTTTTTAATTGCTTAACTATTATACTACTTTAAATAACTTTGTAAAAGCAAATTCTTTATTTTAATATATTAAGCAAAAAATTATATAGCATTAAAATAGCTTTTTTATAGCTATTATATAAAGGTTAAGCCAAATTATATATAGTATAACCAACGTTATATATTATTTTGCGTTATTAAAAAAAAAGTTGCAACCTTTTAAAAAATAAATTACTAGCTAAGCTGCTGCCGTTATACAAAAAAAACTTAATTATAAAATAAAAAGTTTTTTACTATAAAAAAAACAAAGGATTTATAAGCTACAAAAAATATTGCTAAACAAATAAATTGTAAAAATTGTTAAAATAATTGTTATACAAAAAAAAAAAAGATTTGCGCTAAACGCTATAAAGTTTGCAGCAAACCTGGTTATAATGCGCAAACTTGTTAAAACAATATAAAAATGTTTAATAAATCAAAATCTAAATAGCTAATGTTAATTATACAAGTAATTATTAAATTATTTTCAAATGTGCATACAAAGCGTACAAAAAGTGATCCGGTTAATTAAGTAATCCAGTTAATTAAAGGATGCGTTATAAGCTTTTTAAACTAAAAATAACATGTTTAATATAAGCAGCAAAGAAATTGCAAACTATAATTTATTTTAATAAACGTTTAATTATTATGTTAATAAATTATTTTAAATATGTTTGCAACTAATAAAGCTAACATATAATTAATTAACTTATTTATTTATTATTTGCTTAAATAATTAAATTATATGTTTAATGTATTAAGCTGTTTAAAAACTGTTATTAATACTATTAAAACAAATAAAAAGCTAAAAAAAATAAACAAACTTATAGTTTTAAACATAATTTAAAATAACATTAACTTAATAAACTGTATAACAAAAGCTATAATAAATAACTTTATGTTATAAAATTTTAAAAAAGCATACTAAAGTAATAATAAATATATTTATATTTTAAACGGTATAAAAAATATAATTTTAATAGCTAAAAAAAACGTTATTACATTTTTAAAGCAAAAATATTTATTTAAACTTATTTTAAACAAGCTTATTTATAATATTTATAACAGCGTGCAATAGTTTTGTATGCTTTATAAAATAATAAAAACAATATTAAAACAAGCGTATAACAAAAAATATTATTATAGCATTAAACGTATGCTGTAAAACTTAAAGCTATATATTATTATTAATAAAATATAGTTAATAAAAAAAAATATTAAATATTATAGCGTTTACAACTTTAATTAAACTAATAAATAGTAGCTAATTAATAATATGTAGCTAATACGCTTTAAAAATTATTTTTTTATGTAAATAGTAGCAATTAATTTTATTTTTACACTTTTTTTAGTTTTATTAATTAGCATGCTATAACAATTAAGCAAAACTAAATTATATTTTAATATTTATAATTTTATATTAATTATTATTTGCTTTATATTAAAACAAACTTTTTTTATATTGAAAAACAAATAATATAATATAGCAAAATAAACAAATATAATAATTTATTAATTGCTACTATATAACTAAAGCATTTTAAAAAGCATTAACGTGGTTTATAAGCGAGTTGCTTATTTAAGCGAATCGCCCATTTAGCTTAACAGTATTTCTCTTATACATTTTGTATACAAAAAATACTTTTGCTAATAAAGCTATAACTTTACTAATATAACTTTAATAAGCTTCGGACCTTTTTTATTATAAATTTAATTAAAAAAGAAAATATAGGTTACCACTTTATTTCTTTATATTATTTTACTTTTACTTTTAAATATTTAAAAAAAAAAAATTATGTTATATTTTAGCGTAATTTTACGTTTAACTATAAAAGTTAAATAATATTAAAAAAAAAGTAGTAACTTATATTTCTTTTTTTAGTTAAATTTATAATAAAAAAAGTTCGAAGCTTATTAAAGTTATGTTAATAAAGTTATAGCCTTATTGTTATTTTTACGTACGGACAAATTTTATATAGAAATTTCCTTATAAAGTAAGTGCTAAAAAACCGGGCGACTTGTTTAAATAGGCAACTCGCTTATAAACCACGTTATTTTTAATTAAAATAAAAAGTTTATATTAAACTTTTAAAAAAGTATATAAAAAACGTTAAATATAAAACTTTTAATAATAATAGCATATTATTTATAAGCAAACAATTATTTAAAATAAAAAAACTAAATAATTAAAACTGTTTTTTAATTTTATAACTTTATATATTTAAATTTAAATTAAATTAACATTATATTTTTTTTATAATAAAACTTAAATATAGCTTATTTTAAAACAATATAGTTAATAACGTACAAATAGTTATTTAAATTTTAACTATTAAAAGCAATAAAAATATTTATTAACGTTTAGCTTAAAAAGTTTAAAAACGTTTAATATTTAAAAAACTATTTAAAATAAAACGTATATTTAGCTATAAATTTTGTAAAAGCTAGCATAAAAAAAAAGTATAACGTTAAGCATTAAAATATTAAATTTAATAAAAGCAATTTAATATATTTACAACTTTATAAAAATATTTATAGCAACAGTTTAAGCTTTAAAAAGTTAAACAAAAAGTTAATAAATTAGCTTACAAATTAAACTTTTTTAACAACTTTTTTATTTATTTTGTTATTTTTATTTAATATTTTAATTTAGTGCTAAAAAGTAAAAACTTTTTTAGTTGTTTTATGCTGTTTTTAAAGCTTATTAAAGTTAAACAAAATAACTTTAATAACAAAGTAAGTAAAATATATAAAGTTAAAACTATTTTGTAGCACTAATTTAACTGCTAGCAAACCGGTTTTAATTACTTAATTAAATAAAAAAATAAAAAAAATATAAGTATAACAAATAAAAAACGGAATAGCAGTTATGTTACTATAAAAAATTACTTATAAAGTATTAAATATGTATAAGTTCCTAGCTAAATATTAAACCTGTTAAACTTGTTAAACTTGTGCAAAAGCAAAAAAAGCTTTATAAAAAATTTGTAACTATAAAAAAAGCAGAAAAAGTTATAAAAAAAGCTGCGAAAAAAGCTGCAAAAGAAATAAGAAAACAAAGTTATAAAAAACTGCGGAAAAACTTTTAAAAAGAATGTTTATATTAGATTAGTACTGTTAAAAGCAGCAGTTTTTTTTTTTGTAGCCGGCAGTTTGATACGACCTTATAAGGGGTGTATTTTTACGCGCTATGGCGCGTATACTATTATGCTATTATGTTATTAAGTCATTGTGACAGCCTGGCAACTGCTAAGCAGCTGGCACACATATTTATAATTAAATCTTTTTCTAAAATTTAAAGTCTTAGCTTTTCTTTTTTTCTACATTTTATACTTAATATACATACATTTTACTTAAACTTATAACAATCGAGTTTTATTTTTATAGTGTGTGAGCTTTCCACATAGGTTGGTCCACTTATAAGTAAAAGTTATTGTATAGTTTGTATAACCGAAAAAAGGTAACACTTAATAAAAAGTAGCACAAAGGATATTGTGTAAATGCAATAAAATATTATTAAAAAGTAAACTCCTTTATAATAAATTTTAAAAACTAAACTATAAGCTTAAATTAAACAGTAAAATAAGGAAAAACTATTGTTAAATACAAAAAAAACTTTTTATGTTTTTATAATATTTTCTTTTTTTATACATTTTTTAAATACTTTTAAATAAAAACTTATTTTAAGTATTTTGGATACCTTTGGATAAAAACCTATTCTAAGTATTTATCACGTAACCCTTGCGCCTATAATTAGCTGTAGCTTGTTTCTTGATCCAGCCCTTTATTAGGTCCATGTCCGCGCTAGGTCTTCCTTTTAAGCCGTCTTCCTGTTGGTTTATAACAAAACCTTAAAAAGCACTTATTAACAAAATTATATAACGCATCCCCCAATTAAACGGGTTATATTTTACAACTTTTGTACGCATACAATAAAATCCTTTATTTTTTTTTAATAACAATAATTAAGTTGTATAAAAAAGCTAATATATAGCTTGCTTTTTAAGCTTGCAAAATTAATTTGCGTTTATTTATTTAAAAAGCTGTTATAATTTATAATGTTTTTTATATAACATTTATTTAAAAAACATATAATATTAAAATAAAATAAAAAATATTACTTTTAAAGTTTAAATTAATTAAAGCTAAAAAAAATTTAATTGTACAATATATAATTAATTTTATAGCATAATTGTTTTTATTTTAGCATTGTAGTGTTAAAAATATAACTGTAACGCATAAACCACCACCAAACTGTTATATTAATAAAGAACGCACAAACCACAGCCCATAAAGTAGTAATTGTATTATATCTAATTCGAAAAAATTGCAAGCTTCGCTATCCCTTTTCTTTTCTTTTTTTTAGCTTAAAATCTTAGTTTATAGCATTAATACAATATTATAAAGCATTTTATACAATTATAACATTATTTTAAGCTTTTTTATTTTTGCTATTAAGCGTTAACCAAATACAAAACCTTATTTTTTGCTGTAGTAAGCAAAACATAAAAACATTACTTTTTTTTTTTAGTTAGTATGCGATTATTAAAAAACAAGTGCAACTATTTAATACAACTATATGCTATCTTAAAAAACTTTTTTAATGCTTATTACAAACCTAAAAAAATTTGCAAAATTATAATTATATATAGCGCTAAAAAGTACGCTATTAAAAAATCCAACTATTAATATACTAATTTAATTAATTAAAAAAAAAAAAAAACAAAAAACAAAAGCTTTTTTAAACGCTTTTAAACTAAAAAAAAAATAAATAATACTTATGCCAAAAACTATAGCTAAAAACAATTAAAACAAAATTTAGCGTTTTTATTAACTAATTAAATAGTTGCAAGCTTAAATCTAATACTAAGCTAATACGTTTTTATTAAATAAACAATAGCGCAAAAGCATTAAAAGCAACGCTTTTAGCAGCATTAGCTTTAAACTTATAAATATAGCTACATAAAAAATGTTTAAACTTATTAGTTATTTAATTAACGCAGCTAACAAAAATTATAAAAAAAAAGCAAAAATTTAAAAAGCAAACCTAAATAAGTTTGCAAGCAATAAAAACTTTTTTAACAACTAGCTTAAAAAACTAGCTAACAAATTAAAAAAAAACCTTATTATTTTCTGTATTAAACGAAGCTGTATACGCTATATAATATTTTTACTAAAAAAAAACGCTAAAAAATTTATTAAAACTTGATTTTGCTTTATTAAACGTTTATTTAATAAATTTGCTAAATTAATTTAAACTTTAAAAACAGCTTATTATAATTTAAATTAAGCTGCTTTAGTTTATAAAAAACTAAAGACTTTTTGTTTTAAGCTTAATAAAAATAACAATATTTATTAATTTATTTTTTAGTTTAATAGCTTTGTTTAAAAGTTTAAGCTATTTAAAAGCAAATAGCTTTAGATTTTTTAAAGCTATATTAATATAAACTTAAGCAGCAAAATTTTTAAAGCTAATACTAATTTAAATATAACTTATAAACGTTTTTATAACAAAGTAGCTAAAGCTATATTTAATTACAAACATGCTTTTTAATAACGCTAAAAAACTAGCGCTAATTGTAAAGCTAGAGCTAAAGCTAGCAACCTAGTTGCAAAAACTCTGCAGCAAGCGCCTAATAAACCTAACTTTATTAAAACAGCTAACTAATTTAAACAAGCATTAACTAATAAAAAAAAAAAAGTTTATTAAAATAATAATATATGCTTTAAATATAGCAAACTAAAATATAAAGTAGTTAACTGCTTTAAAAAGCAAACAAATATAAACAAAGTTTAGCTAACTAAAAAAAAAGTAAGCAATAACTTATTTAGCTTAAATAACTTAAAAAACTAGCAAAACTGTTAAAAATTTTTTTAATAGTTCTATTTTTTTTATTAGTTAAAATAAATAGCTAAAAAAAGTTAACACTATTTAATTAAAAAATATAATTACAAATAAATAACTTTAAAATAAAAACTATTACGCTATATAATACTAAAATATAAACAAATTTATTAGTAAGCAAAAAATTAGCTAAATAAATTAAATAATAACTTAATACATAAATAATTTATTTAAACTAACTAATACCTTTGTTTAACTATTGCAAAAAAACTGTAAGCCTAATAAAAAAGCATTTAATAGCTATTTTAAAAATTAATAGCCGCCGTTTTAAAAACTAAGTGTTTTAAATAATAAATATAAATTATAAAATTATAATTAGCATAAATTAGCTTGCTAAATATAACTTTTTTTTAAATTGTAAAAAATAACGTTTAATATAGTTTAAAAATTAATTTGTATTAGCAAAATACTTTTTAGCTATTTAAATTTAACTATTAAGCAAAGCTAAACGCTAAATTAATTTTAACGTTTAATAAAACATAAACTAGCAAAATTAAGCTTTAAAAAAAAAGTATTATATATTTTAAAAAGCAAAAAAAAAAAAGTTAGTTGCTATTACAATAAGCGTAAAAAAAATAAAAAACTAAACTATAATTTAAAAAATTATAAAATAAGTTAAAAATAATTTAAACTGTTAATAATAAATTAAATTAGCGCTAAAAATGCTAACTAAACTAATACTTATTAAATTTATAAAATTATTTAAAAACAAAAAAACTATAAATATAAAAACAGTTAAGCTTTAAAAAACGCATAATAAAAAGCGTATACTATTTTTTGCAAACAAAGATTTTAAGCATGTAGCTTTAATTTAACATCTTTTTCTAAAACTACTAACATATTTAAAAGATTTTTTTTTAAAAAAAAAAACAAACATTTTGCTTTTATTATAACTAGAATATAATATAGTTTTTAAACTTAACAAAAAAATATAAAACAATAAATTTTTAAAATATTGAACTCTAATTTAATATTTATTTTTAAAAAAAAAAGTAATAAACTAGCTGCTAAAAATAAATTTTATTAAACCAGCTATAAAAATAAACGCAGCGCCAATTTTATTTGCCTTTAAGCCGCACTTGCAAAAGCAAAAGTTTTATATTAATTACTGCTAGCAAAATTAATACTTAAAAAACAAAGTAGTTCTAGCTTTAAATTTAAACAGTACTATTTATAACTACTAAAATATAAAACAATACTCCAAACTTAACGTTATTAAAACCTTTTATTAGCTATATATATTAATTAACTTCTAATATTTTATAACTTTTTATACTTAATAAAAAGTTTTTTAATAAAAAATCTTTTTTTTTAGCTTTAAAATAAGCCTAGTTTAATAGCAATTTTTTATTAATATTTAACTATAAAAACTGTTAAACAAATTTATTAATATATATGCTAATAATATATTAGTATACTTAAAACTAAAAAAAAAGCATTAAAAACAATATAAAAAAGTTATTTATTGTTTATATAAAGTTTAATTATAAAAAAATATTAAAAAATCCTAATTTAATATTATTATAATAAATTATTTAAGCGTTATTATAAAAGCCGAAATCAATATTTAGATTAACTTAACAAAAATCAAAGCTATTATAAATTAAAAGTTTAAAAACTTTAACAAAATTAAAACAGTTTAATTTTTTTTAAAACTATATAACTTTATTTATATGTTTATTTATTACGCTAACAATATTGCAAAACTATTAAACCAGTTATTTAAAAAAAACGCTTTATTTAAAAAAAGCTTAAAACAAAAAAACGCTTTTAAAGCTATAAAGCAATTAATATGCTAAACATTAATACTAGCATTTTTTTGCTTAAAACAACTTATTTAAATAAAAACTAACGCATTAAAAAACGCTATTAGCAAAATTATTTAGCAGTAACAAAAAAACAAAAAATAAAAACTTATAAAATATTTTTTTAAAATAATAACTGCATTAAAAAAAGCTTACTTTATATAAAACAAAAAAATGTTAACTATAATATAAACTTTAAAACATTATTGCCTAAAGCTTTTAAAACAAAAATTTTTTATTGTTACAAATTATTAAACCTTTTTATACTTTTTAACCAAACGTATACTTTTAACACGCCAAATTTAATAAGCCGACTTTTTAGCAAACTTTAATATTATTTTTTAATATAAACCTAAAAAAAAAAACGTAATAGCTAATGCTTTATTTAAAAAAACAGCTAAATTATTTATAATAAAAGCATAAAAAGCTAAAAAACGCACTTTAACTATAATTAAACTTTAAGCTATAAAAAAACTAATAGCTATTATAAAAAGCAATAAAGTAGCACTTAAAAAAGCTAAACTAATAAAACTAATTAAAAAAAAAAATAAAGCTTAAAAGTTAAACTATAAAAACTATTAGCTATAAATACTTAAAACTACTTTAAATAATATTATCTTTTTATAAACAGCTTTAATTAAAAAATTATACTACTTTAAAATTACTGCTTATTTAAGCTAAAACAAAACAATTAAAACAATTAAACAAAATTTTTATTAGTTTTATTTAAAGCAAAATGTTAAAAAATATGTATACAACTATTATAACTATTAAAAAAACAAAATATTTTAAAACAAAACATTTAAGCTATTGCACCTAATACTTATATTGTAAACAATATAAAAACAAATAATAATAAACAAAAAAAACATGCTAAAAAACTGCTAAAGCTATAATTACGTTTAAGCTTTTATAAACAAATTTAGCTATTTGTTAGCTATATTTCTAAATAAAAAATCTAATATAGCAAAAACAGTAGCAGCATAATACTATTGTTTTTTATATTAATTTTTCGGCATACTAAACTATTAGCTGTTAAATAACGCAAAACTTTTTATATTAAATTTTATAAAAAAAATTAATAAGTTAATTAAAACAAAACACTATAATAATAACGCTTATTACCTTTAAACATAAAAAGCAATTAAGTTTATTAATTAAAAACTAAACTAATAATTATAATTTTATATTAACAAATACTAAAATAATTAAAGCTTTTATTTATTAGCGTTAAATTTTGCTTATAACTTATTATAACACTTATTATTAAATATAGCTTTTTTAAAAATAGCTTTAAAAACTAATATATATAACCTACTGTTAACAAAACTTTTAAACAAAAAAACTAGCACGCTGCTACAAAAGCTAATATTAAAATTAATAAAACAAATATAAAAAGTCTAAAAAATAGCATACATATTAGCAAAAGCAGCCTAAAAACAACAAAAATTATAAGCTAATAAAAAGCGCAAACTAATTAACTTTAAAATAAAAAACAAAATATTTTTTAAAAAAAAAAATTTTTTTATATAAGCATTAACTACTTAGCTAAATTTATAATTTATAAAACTATTTAAAATTTTAAAAAAACAAAGCTATAGCTATATTTTAAACTTACTTTTATTATACAAAATAAAAAACTTATTTTACGCTAACTAATTGCAAAAAGCAAACAACAACTTATTATTACAATAAATCTAAACGTTTTTAAAACTTAAAAACATTAACAAAAAATCTAAATACAAAGTAAACAAAATAAAAAAATTACGTTTACACAAAAAATATTATATACTGCAATATTAAATCTTTTAATAAAAATATAACTTTAACAATATATAATACTTAGCAAAAAACTTTAAAAATGCACCCGCTATACTTAAACAATTTTATAAGCTACACTTTAAAGCCTTAAAGCTACTAGTTAAACTAAAAAAATAAATGCGCGCAGCTGCCGCAAATAAACACGCAAAAAACTATTTAAATAACAATATAGCCAAAAGGTTAAAAAAAGCCATAATAACTAAACGCCACACCTAACATTAATACAAATTAAGATTTATATTTTTGTTTTAATAAAAAAATATAACGTATAAACTACTACCAAACTGTTATATTAATAAAAAACGTATAAACCACAGCCTACAAAGTAATAATTATATTATATTTAATTTAAAAAGATTGCAAGCTTTGCTATCTTTTTTTCTTTCTTTTTTTTAGCTTAAAATCTTAGTTTATAGCATTAATACAATGTTATAAGGCATTTTACACAATTGTAACAATAGCTAACTAATTATTAAAACTTTGCAAAAAACGCTTTATAAAAAAAAATTAAACGTTAAACTTTATATAAAAGCAATTAAAGCTTTAAACTTGTTTTAATTAAAAAATTAATTATTAGCAAATATTAAACAAAAATTTAATTAAATATTGCGTTTAATTTGTTTTTATATAAAAAACAATAAACAAAAATAAAATTTAAAAAAAAAATATTTACAACTTTAACAAAACTAAGTTTATAGTAAATAAAATTATGTTTAACTTTGTTATAACTATATTTAAACATATATAAAAACTAAAAGCTGTTTAACAAAGTAATTTAAATTAGTTTATAATTATTTAAGCTATTTTATTATATAGTTATATTATTTTATTTTATATTATTTTAGCAAAACAAAACTATTTATTGTTTTAATAAAAAAATATTAAATTGTTAAATAATTAAAAAGTTAAAACTATAAAAAATAGTTAAATAATAAACAAACAAAGCTTAAATTAAGTTAAACATTTTAATTAGTATATAAAAAGTTGTATAAAAAAAAATTATTGCTTTTTTATTTTTAATAACGTGTTTTATTATTAAGTAACAAATATTATCAAGTAATAAAAGTTTTAAATTTTTTAACCTTTTATTATTCAAATTTTATTTTTTTTATTTATAATAATAAAGCACGCGTTAAAAAAAATTAAGTTATTAATTGCTGCTTGCGCTTTTAAACGCAACTTTTATATTTTTATTTATAAGCTTGCAAAAATATATAGCGTTTTTAATAAAACTTTTTGCTGCAAAATCGCTAATATTGCACTTTAGCGCAGCAGCAAAAATATAAAGTCGAAATTAACCAACTTTAAAAAGCAAACAATTATATAGTTTATAATTTATTTAAATTTAAAAGCGTTTTTTTTTTAAGTATATTATGTTTAAAATATAGCTAACTAATTATTAGCTAAGCAAAATAGTTAACTAGTTAAAAAGTGCTAAACAACACGCTTTATAAACTATATACTAGCTTTTTAAACGCGTTTAAACTGTCGAATTAACTATAACTAAGTTTTTTATAAAGATTTTGCTAAATATAACGCGTATTATAAACGCGTAAAAAAAACTATTAAACATAAAAATATTGCAAAAAAAATATATATACAATTTTAATAAAACAAAGTTTATAATAAGCATAATTATAACTAATATAATTATAATAAGTATTAAAAAGCAAAATAAGCTTAAGCAAGCTTAATAAAACAATTAAAATTAATTTATAACTGTTTGTTTAATTAATTTATAAAATTAATTAATACTGCTTTTTATTATTTTAGAAAAAAAAACTTATTTTGTTTTTTAATATTGCAATAGCTTTTTATTATTTAAATAACAAATTGCAGTTTTATATAACAGCTAAATTAATAATAATTTTAGTTTAAAATAAATTAAATATTTTAATAAATATATTTAACTATATTTAACAAATATAAAACATTTTTTTATTTTTAATAATTATAAAAACTATTATTTAAAAAAATTTAAAAACTATTGCTAAAAAAATAATATTTTTATTAAAACAATGCTTGCACATTTTTTTTATAAACTTTAGCTTTTAAATATAGCATGTTTTAGCTTGTTAAAAAAAGCGTATAATATTAAAATTAGCAATATTATATAAACAAATATAACGTATATTTTAAAAAAAAACTTTTTATTTACGTTTTTTAAAACTTATATTTAAATAATAACGCTTATAAATATTACATTTAAATTTAAAACTATTAGCTTTATTTTATTTAATTTAAAAGTTGTTATTTTAAAGCTTAAAGTTGCGCTAATTTTTTTTATACTGTTATTAAAACCTAAGTTATTTTTTACTGTTTAAATTTTAAAAATTCTTATTATTATTAAAAAAGTTATTTTGTAATTTGTTTATTTAAAAAACTAAATTTTTAAGCATTAAAATAGTTTGCTAAACAAAATTATTAACGCTATAAACTTATTATTAAAAGCTATATACTATTTACTATATAAGCAAACGTTAATATTAAATAAAATAGCTAAGCTTTAAAAAGCTAACTATATTTTTAATAAACGTTAAAAAACAAAAAATAAGCAATTATAAACTAAAAAAATATTTATTTAATTTAAAAAAATAAATTTTTAAGTTTTTAAAAAAAGTAATAGTTAAATAAATTAAAAAAACGGTAAAAGTAATAGTTATTAAGTAAAGGCATTTATGCGCGCGCGCTATTATAGCATATGCAGCAACATTGGTTATAATGTGCGCACTTATATAATAAATATAAATACGTTTAATAAAAAAGATTTCGATTAATTTGAAATAATTTAATTGCGTTATAGTTATTTTTTTTATATTGCAACTTAAATAGTGCTTAAAACTTTTGTTACTTAATAATATTTGTTATTTAATAATAAAACACGTTAGTTATAAAAGCTATTATTTAATTAAATTTAAACTATATTATAAAAAAAATAATATTATTACTTTTTATATGCTTTTTTATTTTTTTTATAAGCTTTAATTATTAAATGTTAAATGTTTTAGTTTTTTAAAACAATTGTATAGCAAATAAATTAAACATTTTATATAAGCGTATATTATATATATTAAAAAAAAAAATTTTTTAATAGCGTTTTTTTATATGTTTAATAAATTAATAACTTTAAACAACGTATAAAAAGGGTTTAAAAAAGTAAAATTAGTATTATATAATTTTAAATATATAATTAATTAACTAAATTATTATTTGCATACGTTGCAAATTAAACTATTATTTTTTTAATTATTAAACTATAAGCATTTTATTATTTTAAATAACTTAGCTAAAGCAAATTTGTTATTTTAATATATTAAGCAAAAAATTATATAATATTAAAATAGCTTTTTTATAGCTATTTTTAAAAGTTTAAGCTAAATTATGCGTAGTATAACTAACGTTATATATTGTTTTGCGTTATTAAAAAAAAAAAATCGCAACTTTTTGTTAAGCAAATTATTAACTTAGCTAACGTTGTTATACAAAAAAAACTTAATTACAAAATAAAAAATTATTTATTATATAAAAAGCAAGAAATTTGTAAGCTGCAAAAAACGTAGTTAAATAAAAAAAACTGTAAAAATTGTTAAAATAATTGTTGTATAAAATAAAAAAAAACATGCGTTTAGCGCTGTAAGCTTTGCAGTAAATTTAGCTATAATGCGCAAACTTGTTAAAATAGTATAAAAACGTTTAGTAAATTAAAATCTTAATAATTAAAGTTAATTATATAAAGGGTTATTAAATTATTTTTAAATATACGTATAAAAGTTGTAAAATATAACTTGTTTAATTAAATAACTTGTTTAAATAAAAAATGTATTATATTATATAATATTTTTATTAAAAAAAAACGTTAAAAAATTTGTTAAAACTTAATTTTGCTTTATTAAATATTTATTTAGCAAATTTGCTAAATTAATTTAAACTTTAAAAATAGTTTATTATAATTTAAATTATGCTGCTTTAGTTTATAAAAAACTAAAAACTTTTTGTTTTAAACTTAATAAAAATAGTAACATTTATTAATTTATTTTTTAGTTTAACAGTTTTATTTAAAAGTTTAAACTGTTTAAAAATAAATAGCTTTAAATTTTTTAAAGCTATATTAATATAAACTTAAGCAATAAAAATTTTAAAGCTAATATTAACTTAAATATAACTTATAAACGCTTTTATAATAAAATAGCTAAAGCTATATTTAATTATAAATATGTTTTTTAATAACGCTAAAAAACTAGCGCTAACTATAAAATTAAAGCTAAAGCTAGCATTTTAGCTATAAAAACTTTGCAATAAGCTTTAATAAACTTAATTTTATTAAAACATTTAGTTAACTTAAATAAACGTTAATTAATAAAAATAAAAAAGTTTATTAAAATAATAATATGTATTTTAAATATAATAAACTGTTAAAAAACACTGCCTAAACAAATGCCGGATTGATCTAGTACTGCAGTATATAAGGTATATGCCAACACCTTCTTACGCTTAAGCGTTTATTGTTATACTTTTCGTCTGGTTGCAGTTATTTTGTACTATATACGTACGCATATGCCCAGGTGCCGTAGTTGTTTTCCCACATATAGGTGGGCGCCTCTTCGGCGATTTAAACAAGTGAACTCGCGCAGAGTGCTCATTGTAGCATACTTATAACCTTCCACTGCGCTAAGTACCCAAACGCTAGCTACCATGTTAAAAAACATTGCTTAGACAGATGCCAGATTGATCTAGTACTGCAGTATATAAGGTATATGCCAACATAAACTAAAACATAAAATAGTTAACTGTTTTAAAAAGTAAGCAAATATAAACAAAGTTTAGCTAGCTAAAAAAAAAGCAAACAATAATTTATTTAGTTTAAATAATTTAAAAAATTAATAAAACTGTTAAAAGTTTTTTTAACAGTTTTACTTTTTTTATTAGCTAAAATAAATAGCTAAAAAAAGTTAATATTATTTAATTAAAAAATAAAACTATAAATAAATTACTTTAAAATAAAAACTATTGCGCTATATAATATTAAAGCATAAACAAATTTATTAATAAGCAAAAAATTAGCTAAATAAATTAAATAACAACTTAATATACAAATAATTTATTTAAACTAACTAATACTTTTATTTAACTATTATAAAAAAACTACAAACTTAATAAAAAAGTATTTAATAGCTATTTTAAAAACTAAATGTTTTAAATAATAAATATAAGTTATAAAGTTATAATTAATATAAATTAGCTTGTTAAACATAACTTTTTTTTAAATTATAAAAAGCAACGCTTAATATAGTTTAAAAATTAATTTGTATTAACAAAATACTTTTTAGCTATTTAAATTTAACTATTAAACAAAATTAAACGCTAAATTAATTTTAGCATTTAATAAAATATAAACTAGCAAAATTAAGCTTTAAAAAAAACATTATATATTTTAAAAAGCAAAAAAAAAAAAGTTAGCTGCTGCTATTATAAATATAAAAAAAATAAAAAACTAAGCTATAATTTAAAAAAATTATAAAGCAAATTAAAAATAATTTAAACTGTTAATAATAAGTTAAACTAGCGCTAAAAATATTAATTAAACTAATATTTATTAAGTTTATAAAATTATTTAAAAACAAAAAAACTATAAATATAAAAGCAGTTAAGCTTTAAAAAATATATAATAAAAAATATATAGTTTTAGTTTAACGTTTTTTTTTTAAAAAAAACCAAATATTTTGTTTTTATTACAACTAAAACATAATATAATTTTTAAACTTAATAAAAAAGTATAAAATAATAAGCTTTTAAAATATTAAATTTTAATTTAATATTTATTTTTTTTAAAAAAATAGTAAACTAGCTGCTAAAAATAAATATAGCGCTAGTTTTATTTGCTTTTAAATTATATTTATAAAAGCAAAAGTTTTATATTAATTACTGTTAACAAAACTAATACTTAAAAAACAGAATAATTTTAGCTTTAAATTTAAATAATATTATTTATAACTATTAAAATATAAAACAATATTTTAAATTTAATGTTATTAAAGTTTTTTATTAGCTATATATATTAATTAACTTTTAATATTTTACAGCTTTTTATATTTAACAAAAAGTTTTTTTCTTTTTAGCTTTAAAATAAGCTTAGTTTAATAACAATTTTTTATTAATATTTATGTTAATAATATATTAATATATTTAAAGCTAAAAAAAAACATAAAAAACAATATAAAAAAGTTATTTATTGTTTATATAAAGTTTAATTATAAAAAAATTTTAAAAAATTTTAATTTAATATTATTATAATAAATTATTTAAACGTTATTATAAAAGCTAAAGTTAATATTTAAATTAACTTAGCAAAAATTAAAGCTATTATAAATTAAAAGTTTAAAAACTTTAACAAAATTAAAATAGTTTAATTTTTTTTAAAACTATATAACTTTATTTATATATTTATTTATTACGCTAGCAATATTGTAAAACTATTAAATTAATTATTTAAAAAAAACGCTTTGTTTAAAAAAAGCTTAAAATAAAAAAACGTTTTTAAAGCTATAAAATAATTAGTATACTAAGCATTAATACTAGCATTTTTTTTGTTTAAAGCAACTTATTTAAATAAAAACTAACGTATTAAAAAACGTTATTAACAAAGTTATTTAGCAGTAATAAAAAAACAAAAAAAATAAAAACTTATAAAATATTTTTTTAAAACAATAACTGTATTAAAAAAAGCTTATTTTATATAAAACAAAAAAATGTTAACTATAATACAAACTTTAAAACATTATTGCTTAAAGCTTTTAAAACAAAAATTTATTATTATTATTCATTATTAAACTTTTTTATATTTTTTAATTAAACGTATATTTTTAATACGTTAAGTTTAATAAACTACTTATAATAAAAGCATAAAAAGCTAAAAAAACATATTTTAACTATAATTAAACTTTAAACTATAAAAAAACTAATAGCTGCTATAAAAAACAATAAAGTAGCATTTAAAAAAGCTAAACTAATAAAACTAATTAAAAAAAAAACAAAGCTTAAAAGTTAAACTATAAAAATTATTAGTTATAAATGCTTAAAATTATTTTAAATAATACTATTTTTTTATAAACAGCTTTAATTAAAAAGTTATACTATTTTAAAATTACTGCTTATTTAAGCTAAAATAAAACAATTAAAACAAAATGTTAAAAAATATGTATACAACTGTTATAACTATTAAAAAAACAAAATATTTTAAAATAAAACATTTAAACTATTATATTTAATATTAATATTGCAAATAATATAAAAACAAATAATAATAAACAAAAAAAATATGCTAAAAAATTGTTAAAACTATAATTACGTTTAAGCTTTTATAAATAAGTTTAACTGTTTGTTAACTATATTTTTAAATAAAAAATTTAATACAGTAAAAATAATAGTAGTATAATACTATTGTTTTTTATATTAATTTTTTAAATGCTAAATTATTAACTATTAAATAATATAAAACTTTTTGTATTAAATTTTATAAAAAAAATTAATAAGTTAATTAAAATAAAACATTATAATAATAACACTTATTATTTTTAAACATAAAAAATAATTAAATTTATTAACTAAAAACTTAATTAACGATTATAATTTTATATTAATAAATATTAAAATAATTAAAGCTTTTATTATTAGCGTTAAATTTTGTTTATAACTTATTATAACACTTATTATTAAATGTAGCTTTTTTAAAAATAGCTTTAAAAATTAATATATATAACTTATTATTAATAAAGCTTTTAAATAAAAAAACTAGCATGTTGTTATAAAAGCTAACATTAAAACTAATAAAATAAACATAAAAAGTTTAAAAAATAATATACGTATTAGCAAAAGCAGCTTAAAAATAACAAAAATTTATAAGTTAATAAAAAGCGTAAACTAATTAACTTTAAAATAAAAAACAAAAAAAAAAATTTTAAAATTTTTTTTTTACATAAGTATTAACTATTTAGTTAAACTTATAATTTATAAAATTATTCGAAATTTTAAAAAAATAAAGCTATAACTACGTTTTAAACTTATTTTATGTTAACTAAATGCAAAAAGTAAATAATAACTTATTATTATAATAAATTTAAACGCTTTTAAAACTTAAATATAAAGTAAATAAAATAAAAAAAATTACGTTTATATAAAAAATATTATATACTATAATATTAAATTTTTTAGCCAAAATATAACTTTAATAATATATAATACTTAACAAAAAACTTTAAAAATATATTTGCTGCATTTAAACAATTTTATAAACTATATTTTAAAGCTTTAAAACTATTAATTAAACTAAAAAAATAAATATATGTAGTTGTTGCAAATAAACATGCAAAAAACTATAATAATTAAACGCCACATTTAACATTAATATAAATTAAAACCTATATTTTTGTTTTAATAAAAAAATATAACATATAAACTATTACTAAACTATTATATTAATAAAAAAATGTATAACGTGTTTTATTATTAAATAACAAATATTATTAAGTAACAAAAGTTTTAAGCACTATTTAGGTTGCAATATAAAAAAAACAATTATAACGCAATTAAATTATTTTAAATTAATTAAAATTTTTTTTATTAAACGTATTTATATTTATTATATAAGTGTGCGCATTATAACTGATATTGCTGCATATGCTACAATAGCGCGCGCGCATAAATGTTTTTACCTAACAACTACTACTTTTACCGTTTTTTTAATTTATTTAACCACTACTTTTTTTAAAAATTTGAAAATTTGTTTTTTTAAATTAAATAAATATTTTTTTAGTTTATAATTGTTTATTTTTTATTTTTTAGCGTTTATTAAAAATATAATTAGCTTTTTAAAGCTTAGCTATTTTATTTAATATTAATGTTTGTTTATACAATAAATAGTACGTAGCTTTTAATAACAAGTTTATAATATTAATAATTTTGTTTAGCAAACTATTTTAATATTTAAAAATTTAGTTTTTTAAATAAACAAATTATAAAATAACTTTTTTAATAATAATAAAAGTTTTTAAAACTTAAATAGTAAAAAATAATTTAAGCTTTAGCAACAATATAAAAAAAATTAATACAACTTTAAACTTTAAAATAACAACTTTTAAATTAAATAAAACAAAGTTAATAGCTTTAAACTTAAATATAATATTTATAAGCATTATTATTTAAATATAAACTTTAAAAAACGTAAATAAAAAGTTTTTTTTTAAAATATATGTTATACTTATTTGTATAATATTGCTAATTTTAATATTATACGCCTTTTTTAATAAGCTAAAACATGTTACGTTTAAAAATTAAAGTTTATAAAAAAAATACGCAAATATTGTTTTAATAAAAATATTATTTTTTTAGCAATAGTTTTTAAATTTTTTTAAATAATAACTTTTATAATTATTAAAAATAAAAAAACGTTTTATATTTATTAAACATAATTAAATATATTTATTAAAATATTTAATTTATTTTAAATTAAAATTATTATTAATTTAGCTGTTATATAAAACCGCAATTTGCTATTTAAGTAATAAAAAGCTGTTGTAATATTAAAAAGCAAAATAAGTTTTTTTTTTTAAAATAATAAAAAGTAGTATTAACTAACTTTATAAATTAATTAAACAAACAGCTATAAACTAATTTCGATTGCTTTATTAAACTTGCTTAAGCTTATTTTGCTTTTTAATACTTATTATAACTATATTAGTTATAATTATATTTATTATAAACTTTGTTTTATTAAAATTATATATATTTTTTTTTGCAATACTTTTATGCTTAATAATCTTTTTTACGCGTTTATAATACACGTTATATTTAGCAAAATTTTTATAAAAAACTTAGCTATAATCGATTTAATAGTTTAAACGCGTTTAAAAAGCTAGTATACAGTTTATAAAACATATTGTTTAGCACTTTTTAACCGGTTAACTACTTTGCTTAACTAATAATTAGTTAGCTATATTTTAAATATAACATACTTAAAAAAAAAACGCTTTTAAATCTAAATAAATTATAAACTATATAATTGCTTGCTTTTTAAAGTCGGTTAATTTCGACTTTATATTTTTGCTGCTGCACTAAAATATAACACTAGCAATTCTGCAGCAAAAAATCTTATTAAAAACGCTATACATTTTTGCAAGCTTATAAATAAAAATATAAAAGTTGCGTTTAAAAGCGCAAACAGCAGTTAATAACTTAGTTTCTTTTAACGCATGCTTTATTATTATAAATAAAAAAAATAAAGTTTAAATAATAAAAGGTTAAAAAATTTAAAACTTTTATTACTTAATAATATTTGTTATTTAATAATAAAACATGTTAAGCTATAACTTACAAAATAATAATTATATTATATCTAATTTTAAAAAATCGCAAGCTTTGCTGTCCCTTTTTTTTTCTTTTTTTTTAGCTTAAAATCTTAGTTTATAGCATTAATACAATATTGTAAGGCATTTTACACGATCGTGACATTAGCCTGGTCATAAAGGGGGGTGGTCGTAACCCAGGGGGTTTGCTTAGCGTGACAATCTGTGGCTGACCTAGCAGGCCGGCAAATGCTGCGCCGCACAAAAGTCTGGACCAGTACACAAATATAGAACGGATCAACGCTACTACGACCAAAAACACGGGGAAAAGGAACTGTTGATCGTTTCGTTTACTCGTTTCTGTCACGCGATTTTGCCTTAGCCTGAAGGTACTATATTCAAAGTTGGATTCTTTTTAAGGATGATATTTAGCTCTTATTTTATGGGACTTGCCGTAGGATCCGGCGCATAATCCCTTAGGAATGAGACTTCTTGGCTACTATGAATCCACGTTAAGTCGATCCCAGCTCAGCCGCAGACATCACGTCATATGGCATTGACGTAGTGGGGGATTTCAACTCCATACTAATAATTAAAGAGATAGATCTAGACAGGTCGATGATTGAATACACTGCGAATATTCGCTCCTCAAATTGAAAACTTTCTGAGGACTCGTAACTCGGGCTGCCTATAATGAATTCGGAACAGCACTTGCAAATCATCAACTCTGTGAACAGGGCGCCTGGATCTTTCCTATTGTTTCCACTCCTTCCTACGGAACTTCGAATTAATATCTGGCAGCTTTCGCTTATACGATGGCGCTTAATTAAAATCGACCTTGCTCCCGGAAAAGATGACGATAGCCTGGGTCAAGACGAAGGGCCTCGATATAAGAGGCTCAATAAGTTTGGGAATAACATCAGCGGTATACGTTATCAGGTCACCGCAAAAGGGCAACAAATACTGAGCAAGCTTCTGCGAGTCAACTCCGAAGCAAGGCAAGCCGCTCTTCGTTTCTACAGAGTACACATACCTTGTCGACTAGTCCTAGGCGACAAAGAAGAAAATGTCGGAATCCTACCTTTTAACCCCGAGTTTGATATCCTCCATATCAAGCCCGGCCACGGAGACCATGACTTTGCCCACTTCCTTCATGACATCCGCGCTTATGATATTCAAAATATCGGGCTGGTCAATCTAGCCTTGGACGGCAATGGCGTCAACAATCTTACTAGAATCAAACTTTCGGAACTCCAATTCTCTTCACAAGCTGCTTTCACACAAACCATCCTGAACTTACGACAAATGTTCTTCATTAGCATAGAGAATGCGGGACGAACATACCTAGGCGAATGGTCTGCCGTTGGAGGGAACTTCTCCGCCGATGGGATATAGTCCATTCCCCGCGGAGGGCCCCAGAATACGCTTTCATGGTCTCTACTGGTTGGGGAGTTAGCAGTGGTGACATTGTAGACCGGGCTGGCGCGGCCGAATGGCTACGCAATGAAGAGGACGGATGGATCAAGAGCCAAGAACGGTGCGCTTCCCAGATATTAAGAAAGGGCTACAAGCTACCGCTAGAGAGCGCAGAAGAGCTAGAGAAGGCTTCCAAGCCTGCTATAGGCTTTTGGTTATTCCCTATAGAGGCCATTGGGCCAGTTCCAGGATCGGAAGCGTTAGCAGAAAATAGTGAGTTTGCTTGGGAGGCGAAGCGCATTGTAGATATGCGAAAATACTGGCCTCAACTCTGTTTAGCATGTATACCGTAGTCAAGCCCTTCAGACGGTTGTGGAACAAGACTGGCCCTGAATAGCGATAGAAGAACGAAAAGAGCGTCAAAATATTGTAAATTACTTATCCATGTGTCACTCACTCGCAGAACGTTTACACAAATGGCAAGCAACACGTTATCGGTACCCAACGATTACACTATTGAGGTTCTCTCGCGGACAAAACGACGCCGTTATTGCCCGGAGGGGAATAACGGTATATAGGTCCCACATCTCCGCGACAGGTTCTTATGAATCGAGTTTGTTAATTACAAATTGACAGTTTCTAATATATAAGTTCTACCCACTACCCATCTCAGTGGCTTCGATGATATAAGCGGTGACATATTGTGACAACAACATGAAAGAAGTTATTGTTGCGCATATATATACAGGGTTACTTGCCACAGTCTCAAGACCAATGCTCTCGATCGAGTAGGCTAGTATCTGAGCTGTTCAATTATCTCATCCGAATTAAGAAACGCGCACCTCTCCCTCAATCGCTGTGTTTTGAGAGCAGCCTCAGCATTGGGCCCGTCAATAGGAGAAAGTCCCTCATGCGGCCCTCCAGCGATGAAGATATGTATCTCATCCTCCCCAGGGAACGCAGTCGTGAATCCTTTAAACGTGTTATGACACTCTGCGCTCGGCTTCCCGGTACTTGCAAATGTCGACCACGATCTCGAACCCCGGGAGGCGAGCGCGTAGTCGTCTGATGTAGCGTGAAATGGGTACTCGCCATTGTCGTACAGTGAGAGGTTGCCGAACACGTACTCAAGGTCCGAGGTATGAATTACGCCGTAGCCCGTCCCGCCTCCCAACGCTTCAATTATCTGGTCGCTGATCGTCTGGTTCCAGTCGTATAGGTAGACGTCGTTTCCACGTTTAGCGAGGTTCTCGGCGTAGAATATGGGCTGGCAAACCATTAGGATGTCGCGGAAGAGCTGGGCTGTGCGGTAGAACTGGGTTGATAGATTTGCGGCGTTGTTGGCTTCGAATTCAGAAACTGGATACAGAGACAGCAACTTGTCGATGTTTGCACTGGTCATAGCTGGTATATATTGGTGTATGAAGTCGTACACCTCCTCATCGGTGGTGATGGTAGTGTCAGTGAAGGCTGTGAGATCATTTTCACACCACCCGATCATAGTGGTGACATTGGCAAATCTTCCCTCTTTAATGAGCTTTGAGGGCGCATCTGGTAGAAAATCTCTATCGACGACTGGAAGCCAAATGTCGCCGATGTTGCTAGAAATACTACTATCATATGTCTTGATGGACGCGTTAAGAAGGGTCTCCATGTCGAAGCCACGAAGGCAGTTTATTGTCTCAGCCGAATGCAAGCTGCTTAAACAGCCCATCTTCTCTACTACACGTTGCATAGCATCAATTGTGTAATTTGCCGTAATACCAGGCTCGTTGTTTTGGCTTTCGCAGATGCCCTGCTGAAACGGCACGGGCTGACTTCCCCCGTAAGCCATGATCTGCATGCCGACTGCGAGGCCGCCTGAGGACTGCCCAAAGATGGTGATTTTGTCTGGATTACCTCCGAACTGATCGATATGATCACGAACCCATTCCAGAGCCAGGCGTTGATCCCTCAAGCCAGCATTCTCGGAGCCTTCAGCCTCGAGAGCGGCAGACTGCGCGAAGCCGAAGACACCGAGGCGATAATTGATAGCCACCATGATGACTGGCAACCCGTTTGCAACGGATTCACTTACTATGCCATCCGGGGACGTTGATGCCTCGCGATTCTGTCCACCAAAAAAGCTCCCACCGTAGATAAACACCATCACAGGAAGGCGGCTGTCTTTCGTGGTTCCCTTCGGACGCCCGATGATCAGATTCAAGCAGTCCTCCGAGATTTCCGTGACATCGGTATATGCAAACGGAGGGTACGCCTCATCAAGTGACTGCGGGCACGCCGGACCGTAGGATGTCGCGTCTACGACAGTTCCCCGAGAATGCGTATAAGGTACTGGCGGTTTGAAGCGATTGGCGCCACCGGTATCTTCCCCAAAAGGGATTCCCAGGAATACTTCGATACCATTGCGGTTGAGACCCTTGTAGGTAATATCCTGCTTCTCATCAACTACACGCGGGCCCGTCGAGATCGCGCTGCCATAAGCGTCCCGAGCGAGAAGCGTTCCCGCTATGAGCAGACGAGAAAGGAGTTTCATTATTACGGCCGAGATGTCTGTCTATCTGTCGATGAGGAATAGTAGGACCTCGCCTTACTCATGACTTGCTTGCATGGTGAGATGCGATGACTTGTGATGACCGAGGCAGGATAGGGAATGTGCCCTAATCCCAGATGTGCTTACACAGTACGAAATCGAGAAGTCAAGAGTCTCCATACCGCGTGCCTCGGATCAAAAATAGAAATTTATTACACTACACGACGTACACTACTTGCTCAGGTCGAGTGTAGTGTAGAGAACAATCCTGGTAGTGTACTAGAACCCTCCTTCTCGAAACTCTACACTAGTGTAGTGCTTTACTATTATAGTAAGTAGAGTCCGAGGCCGAAGGCTGCTAAATGCTCTTTCTGCGCCGCACAGCTGCGTGAGTAGCGCTTATCTAGGTGTCTGCTAGTACCTCCACTACTGCTTGGTATCTACATAATGTGCGTATATCAGGATTAAGCTTTTCTTGGCATATCGGAAATGGCAAGAGGATTTTTATGGTTGGGCGCTGATTGGGTACACTAATCCAGCGCGAGTGAAATGAAGTTGAGCTGAATAGTGCTGATACCTGAACCCCCGAACACAGTGTGCATTTACAATCTATACACTATACTAACCTGGCGTAATTCCTACAGTACTTACCGTATGTGCACAGTGCCTATATGACTAGTTAGCTGTCACGAGAATAGGCAACGAGGTTTACACTTGACTCGTACCTTAACTCTTGAATCAAGCCGTTTCATATCCCCAGGGTTTAGTGTGTATCAATCAGAAATGAGCTAAAAGCGAATTCCAATAGCACTGTTAGGAATCGATCCTAATTCACTATTTAACTCAGACCGTAAGTATCAGATAAAGTGAAAGAAGGGGGAAGGGGGAAGGGGGGAAGGACCTAGGTTAGTCTGAATGTCAGCTTGAGTCTTGGTTCCGCTCCCAGTCCCCAATCTTCTCTTCCGCCAAGTTTCATTGAGAAGAGCAAAAGCAATGAATTTGATGGTGTAGGAGGTTATTTCACCCTAGACCATCGGATCAGTTACTACAGTAGTATAAAAATGCGTAGTGTATACACCCTCAGGAGAATTACCCTAGCAACCTACTTAGTATTCACTAAGTTCGGGGCCACTAGCTTATTTGAGCTGCTTACTCAAATTATCATGCGATATGATTCGACCGCGAGAGAATCGATTTAAAACCTCAGCTATGCTTTTTTTTTTGAATCATGTGTCCCTTTGATACGACGTTCTAGCTCAAGTACTAGTAGAGGCAAACAAATCGACCGTAATATCGAATGGAACAAGGCTCGGGGAATAGTAGCAATCCGTAATCCAATTGAGCGCATAGACCTCACCCCCAATCACCCTTCTTTTTGTCCCTTCGGCCCCAACAGTCATTGGAATTTTCGCAATTTACCCCTCGCCGTCGTTATTCGGGTTGGTTCCCAACGACGATTTGCACTAGGTATCGGTAACTTCAGCTGGACCATGACGTCATCCACTTCAATACCCTTGTTTTTATAGTAGAGGTAACGACTAAGTAAAAAACTAGGATAATTGTGTCTACTTTTTTGGCTGGTTTTTGTTAGATTAGGGAATTATACCCATCATTTGTCCTGACGGCGCCGAATCCTCCATTTCCACTCCAGGTCTGCTCGAAGTCGGCGCCCATACCTTTCATAGCATCAGCCGCCTGCTGTCGCTGGCGGTCGCTAGGCCCTGCGGCTAAGAAGCCTATCGAAGTGGTTTGGCATAGCTCCGATGCCTTCGACGACAGTGTCTAAGATAATGATGGTTTTGAGAGCTCGATAGTATAAAATGCCTTAAAGACGGTTAGAACGGTACTAGTCTAGATTTATACAACTTACACCGAATACAAGGGCCAGAATCATGTTCGGGGTCGCGGGTAGGTGCAGTGGCAGATTGGACAGCGCAGTCTCGAGGTTGTCGCGGCATTTATGTGCGTGGCTAGGTATTCCTCCTGCTCCTCTATAGCGACACGAGAGACATAATCCGAGAAAAGGTAATAAAGGTCGGCGTTGACGTTGATAAAATCAGCCTCAGAATAGTATCCGCAGAAATATGCGTTGGGGCACATATATTGAAAACATTGCATTGGAAGGAACACGTACATCCAGCCTGCCCCGTGAGACGTTGTGTTAGGTATCCACAGAGTTAGCTTAAAATGCCTATCTTGTGTTTGAAAGCTAGGGAAGGGGGGAAAATCCTCACTCCGGGCAATACGGATTAGCGCAACAGTCTTTTGGATGGGAGGCATCTCACATCCTAGACAGCCGGGGCGCTAGTTGGGTCTCGCGTGAGAGTAAGCCATCTCGCTTGTGGTAGTCTGTTCTCTCAAGGTAGTTACGATGCTAGAGAGTAAGTCCAAAGTCTCACCCATCTCTAAGCTGGAATCCTGTATGGAATTGGTGGAAACAATCTTCTGCAAGAACTCATTGGCGAAGAACGAGTGGGCTGCTAACGAAGAGTCTCCTTCCACGACCATTCCAGAAGCTGAATCAGACGGGGTTGCGTAACTAGAGGGGCTGAGATGGAAGACGACATTGGTACAACCCTGGGTTGCCAATTCATCTTAAGGTCTTCTAGCAGCCTGGTGACTCCATTGAGCTGACGGTCGATTTGATCAATCTTCCTTTCGCTACATCATTTGGGAGACTAGGTGAGCCCATATAGATAAATATTGGAGAGAAAGCGGTGGGAGACGCGCGACAACGGAAATCGAAGGACATGACGTATTACTGGGGGGCTAGGAGAATGCGAGTGCGTTTCTCCCTTGGCCTGCTTTCGGCACGGATTCACTCAACCTTAGTGCGTAGACAATGGGAACAAGGTGACCCTCTACTACAACGAATAAATCGATCCGCGGAATACGGTACCTAAGTTATCTCTGGTGCCACAGCCCTTTAAGACCGAGAATTCTTGTGTTAGATATAAAAAGGTATGATCTTATTTAGTATATTAACTAAATGGGTATTCAATGGCGGACTTATGTTAGGAACACTAGACCCAACCAATATAGAGAGCACCCCCAATACTAGCAGGAAGTTCCTATGCTACAATAAGGCGGTGGATCCAGTGACGCGAATGGGGAACGGGGCTCAGCTAGAAGACTGGTTTTACAATAACCAGGCCATTGTGAACTTGTTTGAGGAATTGAATATTGACTTTGTGGGTCAAGATTAGAGGTTCCTTGGGAGATAACAGGCATCGTGAGTAGGCTTTTACTACTGGTGTGCAGGGGGTAAAACGAACCCAGCCATGTATTGACTCCATTACCTAAACCATGATAAATCCATAGTCTAAAGTAAAATATATACCCGACAATGGCTTTTCCTGGCTCATTATGGCGGTGCGCACCACTATCAATAGTTCTGCCCCTAATCTATTCAGCTCATCTCTCCCTGTCTCTCTTCCAGAGGAATCCAAGCTGGGTATTGTCTCCCTTTGCAACTCGTTCATTGACTCCCTTGCGTACGGTACAGGTCTATTATTTACTCCTTCTAATGAGGTTGTGGCTAATTCAAGGGATAGATGTGACTGTGCATAGAGGCGTATAGCGCCCCTTGCGTAAGGTTTGCCTCCTTAACTGACTTTGCGCACCTTCACATAATTTCGCTCCCAACCGCGTATCTCCATCGGTGTCACGATGGTTCGCCAAACGAGGAGCAGGGCCAGGCAAAAAGCCGAACAACAAACTATTCGCCGAACTAGAAGTTGGACTGAACACAACAAACCACCAGTACTACACCCGATGTTATCTATCTACGAACAAAAAGGCGATACAAGAAGCGAGCTGTTCGAGCTACAGCGGACACCACAAAAAAACGAACCCGAAAACGAACCAGTCAGTTTGCGCATGTTCCTACTTCATTCAACCACCTCCCTGCCGAGATTCGTCTCATGATTTGGGAGGAATTTGTCCGTACTCCTCGTATCATTCGTATCGATATGGCCAATAAACCAACGCAGGCAGACCTCGGGTACACTTGCATTTTCGAATCTGTGACTAGCTATCCCACAAAATCCGAGCAGGTCAGTATGCTAGAATCTCTTTTATGACTTTGACATATCTCAGGCCAAACTTGTATGAATTAAGGTTTTCTACTCTAGCAGCTTAGATCCCTTGATACTTGTGGTTTATTTCAACAACGATAACTAAAGTCTAGATCCCTCACTAGGTCTGCCCCCTGCTAGGTGTTTGTCACGAAAGCAGATACGTTGCACTAAAGGAACCTTTCATCCATTTCCGGGTCGAATATTCCGCGTTACAGCGTAAAAGATTCAGTGTCGATAACTATATTCGTCGAAATTTGAGTATCAGAAGCCATGACATTGTATTTTTTTATAATTCGGAATCATTGCTTCTTCAATACATGTACAAGCGAGGAAATACAGCAAGTATCGCCAACATCATGATAGATCTAGATGTTTCTCGTGTTGACTATAAGAACCTGGAAGCGGTTCCATGCTGGAAAGAGATGTTTTCTCTGGGAAACAGGCTTGTTAGAGATCTCGGAAATAAGGAGTGCTTGAAGAGTATCTATTGCCTTTTCAGGGATTCTACCGATCTTACCCTGGACGAACCCCATCAGTATGATCTAGATAACATTCAAGAACTCACCCGAAAGAGGTTGAGTCAGTTTCCAAAGTACAGGGAGAATCTCAGGAAGTGGCTACAAGAGTATGCTATATTCCCACGAACCCTCAATGGTTACACAGTGTGGAGTAGTGAGGATTTAACTCTAGTGAGGAATGTATGGAAAAACATAAGTGTGGTCGGGTGAATAGAAGGAGGCTAAAACTCTTCCCCCTAGCGGGTCCTTACTAATCGTGTGTTCTACTTCTGGGACAGAGAGCTGGGAACTGAGGCGGTAGGAATACGGCCCACCAGATTCGGTTGTCAGTGGCTATGGTCAAAAGAGAAATGAAGCCATGCTCTAGGATGTAATGTAATAATATGGTATCCAAGGACGTAATTTCGCCCCCAATTTTTCGCGAAGGTTTTAGAATCAGGTATTGTATTGTGAGCCCTTGATGTTAATGATCAACATTGAATGGTCTGAAAGTGGATTACGCAGGCGTGCCGTCTGACCTGCTCCTCAGCGCCTAATGAAATCGTTCACATCGTTCTCGCAGCGTACGAGGGCTGGTGGCGGATCAACGCTATGTTCTTACACACGGCAAGGCCTGGCCAAAGCATGAATACAGACTGGGCTGAGAACGCGCTGCTGCTTCGTCGTGACTTGTGTAAGCTGTGGGACATGCACACGTTCGCTCTGGTACCGAAGCAGGGCCGGTGGGTTGTGCACGTCTTAGATTACGGCCGCACAACTGAACTACGAGATAATTACCATAGCTTCAAGGTCCAGCCGGTGTCAGATGTGCGACCCAAATTCTTGCTCGCGCGTTTTGCCCTCGCCATACTCACTAAGATGGCCATCTTTGTGCGGCAGTCGTTCCCGTGCACGGTGATCATGATAGAGGACGGCGGCAGGCAAGCCCAGGTCCGGTCTCTAAGCAGAACTAGGGTCTCGCGGGCCACCCCATTGCAGGCCACCCATGTTAGCGCATTTTCTCCCAGCCACCTAATTTTTTGTCTATATAACAACGCAACAACCACTTAACTGTAAGATCTTTTTTTTATATTAATTTATTTATTTTTAACTAAATTTTATTATAATGCTTTTATTAAGCAATAAAAAACGTGCGATTGTTGCAATATACAACGTTAAATTTAGCATGTTATAACGTTAAGCCGCTAAAAAATAAAGTGTACTTAAATTTTATATTAGCTGCTGTTTAATTAAAATATTAATTTAAAAAAAAATATATTAATATTTTTAAATATTATTTATAAACTTTAAAAAACAATTAATTACTTAAGCTATTAATTAAATTAAATTTAGCTTTACGCTTATAATAATTACTTTTAAATAAATAGTTTAATAGCTATTAATAGTTTTAAATAATTTTTAGCAGCTAAAAAAGCAATAATATATACGTTTTTTAGCTTAAAATAATAAAATAACTTTTGCTAAAATTAAAATTATTAATTATAAACGCGTTAATAATATAATTATAATTAATATTAACATTTTTTTTAACTAATTTAACGTTTTAAATATTGCAAATATTTTAGCTTGCTGTTAATTTAATTTTAATAAAATAAAAGTTAGCTAAAATACTAAAAAAAGTTATTAAGCTATTTATAAAGCTATTAGTTAGCTAGCTTTAAAACGCAATATTAAAAAAAACAAATAAATTATTTGTTTTAAATATATATTAGCTAATAATATAACTTTTTTATTATTAATTATTTTTAAAAGTGTTAATATTTAATAATAATAATTTTTTAATAATAATTAAAAGTTATTTAAAAACTAATAGTTTTAATATTTATTTAATAAATAAATTAATAAAATTATTATGTTAAATTAACTTAAAAACATTTTTGTTTTATATATTTAAGCTTTTTTTAGCAATATATAAATAATATTAATTTGTAATAACTATAATTTTTATATATATAATGCTTTTTTAATTGCTTATATATAAAATAAAATATAGCTAATATTTTATAAGCTTTATTATAATTATGTTATATAAATATTAAACGTTAATATTTTTAATTTATTTAAAAAAAAGCTGCAAAAGCAATTTAAAGCTACTTTAATAACTTATTTAAACATTAAGCTTTTTAAATAAAACATGTTAATAGCTTATTGCAAAGCTTAAATTAATATTTTTATAATATATATAATTAAATAAGTTTAAAAAACAGCTAAAATATAACTGTAAAACTGTTTAATATTATTAAAATCGAAATATATAATTTTTAAAAACTAAAATATAACAAAGTTAATACTATTTAATTTTTTAAGCGTTAAATAACTAAAAACATTTAATTTTTTAAATATTACGTTAAATATAATAATTAAAACGTTTATAAAAAGTTAAAATTTATAACAAATTAATATAAAATTTATTATAAAATATTTTTTTTTTAATAACTTTTATTAAAAGCTGTTTATAAAAAAAGCTAGCAAAGCTTTAAATAGTTAAGCTTTAAAAATTGCGTTATTATAAGCGCGCATTAATTATTTTAAAGCCAAACTTTAAAAAAAAGTTAAAAAAGTTAAAGCAAAAGTTAAATTAACGTTAAATTAACAATTTATTTAAATAATATATATATAACAAATAAAAAAGCTGCTAAAGTTATAAAAAATGTATGCTAATAAAGCAAACAATATAAAAATGCTATAAGTTAAAATATCGGATGTTAAAAACTTTATTAAAATAGCAATAAGCTAATTAACAAAAAATTATCGAAAAAACAGTAAAATAAATAGTATTAGCTAAAAAAAAGGCTTTGTTAGGTAATTAGTAGTAAAATTAGTAGGTGGCCCGCAATGGGGTGGCCCGCGAGACCCTAGTTCTGCTTATCGAGCAAAGGCTGCTATGCCCTCTTTGGCCGACCGAGTAAGGATCGGAGCCAGAGTCCCAAGAGGAGATCGAGATCGGCCGCCACGCAAGATGAGGAGGAAGAGGACGAGATTACGTAGTCGTAGCCGCTAAGCCTTAGCTCGGCTAGTAATTTTCTTCTACTCACCTTCGGCCCGCTACAGGGCGAATGAACGAATAGTGTCACACCTTCCAGACCGGAACAAAGAAGATGTTGTGTGCATAAGCATACGTATCAGTTGGTGATAGGTTAGACTCTTCGCGTAACAATGAATGCTTATCACCCCCCAATACTTTGGCCACGACTAATAGGATACCAACACCGGAAATCGATACCGCTGGACAGATGTTGACTCGGCCTCAAAGCGACCGATGTCCCAGATCAGATAACGAACGCCAGTATGAGGTTCCGATTCATCCGAGAACGAATATCAACTACCGCATCGAAAGCTGAACAATCTTGCAGCTGATCTGTCACACCTTCTAGGGCAAGAGCGTGTTTTGTACATAAGCAATAGTTTAATAGTGGTCATTGTTAGCACTCCTTGCGTAATAACGAATACTCATTACACACTCTCCTTAAGTTCTGACACCACCACACAGCCCCCTACTAAGTCACTTAGTTTTACAAATAACAACTATTTACATCTTGCTAACACAGAATCCCTCTGATATTGGTTGCCCTGCCATTGCCGTGCTCCTTCCTCCGTCTTCAGCTCCCCAACCATAACTGGGCGAGGTAACTCTCGAGACTTCGTTGAACTGAGGTCAGGTTAGCTACTTCGGATTAGGTGCCTTAATCATTGCTGGCATTGAACCAAGCCAGGATTCAGGAGACACGTTTCCTGTTATCCTCCATGGTTCATTGAGCTGTAGCTTGACTCCTGGGATAGGATGCCAAGACCTCACTAAAAATGCGGTACGCCTTGACTCTAGTTGAGTTCTTTGATAAAGACTGTACAGATCACATAGGTCCAATTTGATTAAGATTAGCATACTAACAGTTAAGTATAAATAAACGAGCACATCTAATGGCAGGTCTTTGGAAACTGAGTTCACTATCAGCGGTAATCTACCCATCGCTAGCCTAAGCCTTAGAGTTGACTTCAAGTACACCAAAGAGGGATTTGCCTTTCGGGTATCAATTGTCACGATGATGATGTACGTATGGCACATACTAAACTCTGTCTGTGGAAAGTATGAATTCCGTTGTTATGCAAGACCTTCTAAACTACATTAGGAACTAACCCTATGTCAATACGACTCACTTCATTGTTCCAATTACGGTATTATATCAATTATACAACTATTGAGGTACTATTGTGATGTGTACTCGTTGTTCATTTGTTTCCTCTGATAAACTACCGAGTCATTAGAAACATCTCTTGAGTTTGTTGGATCACATATCCTCCTACCTGTTAGGATCATGAAGGTTTTTATTTTTATAGATCACACCCAGTAGATGAAGTATTCTACTGATCAACATGTGGTGATGATGGATATATATATATATATACTCGTTTTCAAGACTCTTATGTACTTGACATATATATCCTATTCTACCGTGTTAGAAGCAACCCTGAATTCTCTAGTAATGGTTATCTCCCCAGGTCTCCTATGCCCAGTTTTACTCTTCATATATTCCTGGTTCTCGACTGTGGCTTGCGCACCGTATAAATCTCCCTCCTCTAGTTCGAAATAAGTTTCGGTTTCTGGCCCCCTCATGCTTTGCGAGATTCTCGAAGAAAACTGTTTGCCTCTTTGTTTGCCATATCCACCTCCATTCCGAAAGCGGTACCTGCCATTCACAATACTGGTGCTTGGGGTGGTGCGGTTTTTATTCCTAATGAAAATCGGCCCTAGCTCGGGAAAACTTGCACAGAGCACAGCTGTCGCTATTTCAAGGAGACTATTCAAAATGAAGTTAGAATCCGAGAAGTTTGATGAAAAGTCAACTTACCCCCAAAGAATAATTGCCGGCTGATGCCAATTCTTGTCAGGATTATTGGTTCCCTGGAAACGCACAATGAATCCCACCAAGCTGAAGGCCGGGGCCCTGTGTGGCATTAGAGCTGTGGCAGCGCAGTGGAATAGCAACATATTTACTTACGCCGCACCAAAGGTGAAGACCAAGACAACAACAGCTTTCTTTCTGAGCTGTAGTTTCATTCCCCAGACTGCCTTTATAGGTAGTAAAAGTATGATGACATCTGTCACTGCATTAAACGCTCCAATAATCGTAAAAAGTAATGAAATATTGATGCAAGTCCCGGGGACCTTCGAGTTGAATATTTTCGATCTAGGGTTACACTCGAATATCTTGACAAGAAAGGTCGCTGTGTGGAACCCAAAGAGTATAGTTGCCATTGTGACAATAGCAATATCCAAGGGGCTCCAGCGATGAGGAGAAAAGACGCGGCGGTACACCTGAAGGACCGTGATTTTAGCAAAGAAGAGGGTGATAGGGTACCCAACCGAGCACAGAAAGAACCACTCGCAAGGTAGCTAGGTCAGCATAAGATAACCTCACTAGCCACGGGCCGGGCGGCTGCGGGCCACTTACACTTATCGGCACTATAGGGTAGTTTCCATATAAATCTGTTATTAC
>MU377213.1:0-56819 GCA_022495195.1 Xylaria digitata
ATAGGACTTATATTGGTAGAGTTATTTAAAAGCGCACGGACGTTTTTTGTATGTATTTCGGGGTGGCCAATCCAATAGGGTGGCCAAAATCAAGTAGGAGATGCGTTATATATTATTTATTAAAATCGGAACAAGTTTTAATTTGCTTACGTTTACTTTATAATTAAAAACTAAACAGTTTTAAGTAGTAGCATAAAAATATTAATTATTTTTACTTTTTAAAACAAGTTTAATATAGTAAAATTTTAAATTGTTATTTTTTTATACAAAAGCTTTGCTTTTTTTATAAATTTTAAAATCTTTTTCAATAATATTAAAAAAATTTTTTTTATAACAAGTAAGCTATTTTTACTATGCTAGCAAAATATTTAAGCTATAGCTACTTAAGTAAGCACAAAAACATAATGTTTTGCGTTGCTCTGCTTTATTTGCTAAAAGGATTTAGAACAATGGAAACCGTTAAGCGTATTTATGTAAAAGCTACTAATAAAGGATGGAAAAAGAATAATGTATTCTAAATAGAGATGCTAGCTAGCAAGCAGTCTGGTGAAAGCCTATATAGGCAGTGCCAAGCATGGATGACTAATCTGGTGCTGCAGCAGCTACGGGGTAGCGTCTTAAGCGTCCAAACGAAAATTTTTAGAATGAGAATTGAGCCACACCGAAGCCCCGCTGATTCTCCTGCCTTTCGGAACGAAAGGTTCTTCCTTCCGCGTCCTTCTTAACTGCTCGGATCACATAGCGCTCTGCGCTTAGCGCCACATCCTAAGACCCACATTCTGTGCCGCCACACCATGTCGAGTTCCTCATATTATTGTTGCGGCCCTGAATCACCTTATTCCGGCCCGACCTGGCTATATAGGTTTCCACCAGACCGGCTTGTAGCTTGACCACACCGAGTGGTTCTCAAAAGAACAAATATCAAGTAAGTTAGACTAGCCCTGGGGCCTTTCTGATGCCATTCAGACCGTCGCGGCCACGGGGGGTCACGGTAAACAAAATATCATCAGCACGCCACATAATACAGCGACGCGATAAACCACGACAGTAATGGCGACGAGCTAGGAGATAATCCCTTAGTAAGCAACGACCGAGCCTAAATACCCTCCAATACTACGGTAACAAAATAGAACGGTTTTAGATGGGATTGGTTCCCCCCATCGTCACTCGACAATGTTTGCGCCAGCTTAGTACGACGAGTTCTCGAACAGAGCGGATCACCTTTGACGCGGATAAAGAACTAGACACTCACTACGCTACGTCCGGTACAACAAAATACCTACAGATTCTAGACAGTGGTTTCCTGTCGCCCCCTATTTCGCGTAAAGGAGTGGTGACCCTTTGACACCCACCCCGACAAGTTCTACGAACGCGGCGGAGGAGCTCTCATCCCTAATCATTCGACACCTCGAACCGGATGGAGCATTGCATGCTAAGGAATATATTATAACTCGAGTTATCGCTATCCGAGTTTGTCGCCACGCCTACAGTACGTACATACAGTCACGTCAAATCCAATAAAAGACGTTATAAATATATAGCAGCAAGACAGCAGCCAATAAGGTCATCAAAATATAGGGTACACACATCCTAAGGGGTAAGACGGGATGGAATAACTAACAAACGTGTCAGTTATTGGGTAATTCAGGTATACAGATTGGACAGGAGAGTGTGACGATCCGTCCTATATACCGAGGTAGATAGTATGGGTCTTAGTGGTTTGTGTTAGATGATGGCTCGGAGGTCACCATTTTGAAGTGTCTGTGCTTTGCAGTACGTTACTAGAGGGGAACCATAGATAGGTGATGGCCAAATCTGTCTTAGTTCCTGCTTGGGGCCGTTCCGTGCCAGTCTTTGGGAAGAACAAGGGTAGGAGTGAGTTTGGCCGCACAGTGGTACTAGCGCCGGGATCGTTACAAAAAACGCATACAAGTGCGTCAGGATAGTGCATAAGGCCCCCAAACACTTGGCGTAAAATATCGCTGGCCAATTAGGGGACGTCCCATTGAGCCGCATCGAGCTCTGGATCCGCCTTCATCACCATTGGTACGAGTTGCTTCAATGGGTATGGGGAAGCCTGCAATTACGCGCACGTTCTTGTAGGCGCCGCAGCAGAGATCCACCCTCTAATCACAATGAATCACGGGCCAGTCGCCGGTGCGGCTCAAAACGCCAGCGAATGATTCGCTGGTTGAATGCCTGATGCTCACAAAGATCTGAATTGGGGGCCAAAAAGGAACTATCAGCACTACTGCAACACCTTGATTTCGACGTGCTCCCCGCACCGGAAAACACTACATAAATGGCTAGACTATGAAGCCTCTGTCCAGCCATTGGTTCAGTGCTCGAAGCAGTTTGTATCGCCCTGCAGCGTTTGCAGGAACATGAGCCAATATGTTGATGTGTCGCGCCGATGCATGAAGATAACATTTACCACATCATTATTTGGGGGATGCGGCACCAGGAAATGAGTTCCAGCCTTGCTCAATGAGTCATGGTAAGGGTTGACTGAGTTCACTTCACATGCGGTAGGCTTCTTCATAATAAGACCAAAGGGCCAAGGGGGAAGAATGGCTAGTAAGAGATGAGGTCCCAAGCCGTGGCTTTCACAATTAGTGAGGCCACTAAGAATAGCCTTAGAGTCTATATACAGTAATCAATGTAGACTTTTGGAGTCCACAGTAGAGGTAATTTATGGAAATAGTAGATCTTCAATACCTGCGTACTGTGGAAATGATAAACCCCCCAGTACAGGATGAAATTCCGGTGGCGCCTTCCCATTGAGAAGCAAGTGAGGTACTTTTTCTGCATCGTAATCTTGTGCAGAAAGTTCTCGCTGTGAACGTACCCCCAGAAGCATCTCATTATCCGGGTTAGAGTCCCCAATAAACTCCTCCCTGGCTGAAGTTATTGTGAGTGGCCATGTATGCGCGTGCTTCAATGAGTGCGGGAAATGACTTGCGGCGGCGCCTCGGTCCCTTCTACGCTAGTGCACTCTTGTGCACAACGATGCCCGCTCAACAGTGCAATGACCAGCCTCTAGAAAAAGTCAAACATTGGTCCAAAAATTCACTAGCTCCTAACGTGCTTGTGACATGGGTAACCCTTGCAGTGTCGACAGCTGCCCAACACATTGGGGGCTAAACCTGTTGGATATCGGACTAGGTTATCCTCTACTATAACAGGTAGCCTTCGGTTTATGGGCGATACGGAACGTAACACTTTGGATCCCGCAAGGCCGTTATTGGACAGCATGCCGTTCTTTTGCCTTCCTTCTGATGTTGCATGACCCTGCTCCAGTCTGCTCCACAGCTTGTCAAAAAAAAAAAAAAAACTTCACCAGGCTGTTTTGTGGATCTAACACCATGGTATTCTTTATTTCAGAGGCAGTAGCAGTTAAGAGGTCCATGGGCAAACACCTTTACATTTCTCATATAGCTTCTTTTGTAAACATGTCTTTAATCTAACATATCTATTAATAACATTAAGGAAAGTTCCATATATTTAGCTCCCTAGAGGCTTGAATTGCTATTTTTGGAAGGTTTTTAGCTTGTGAAACATATATTAGAAGTTGTTTCGAAAGTTTTAGCATAAACAGATCTTAAAGCAAGTTAGTTAGTTAAACGCTAGCATTGTAAATTATTAAACATTTTTATTGTTATTAGCTAAATATACCTTTTTTAATAGCTTAGGTTTAGCATGTAAGCATATTTGCTTTTAATAAACTATATTGTTAGCTAAATAATAAAGCGCGTATAGCGGACTAAGTACTTAGTACCGCTATAAAACGTTAAAACTAAACCGCTTAAATAAAAGATGCTTATTGGTAGGCTAAAAGCAGCAATAGTTATTTTGCATTCGATTACATATTTTTTTAAGTTATAGTTATTTATAAAACGTTGTACCTGTTTATAGCTGCAAATTAAGCTTTAGCTAAAGCTTAAAGTCTTTGTTACTTAGCTTTAAACAATATTAAAGCTTAAAAAAATAAAAGCAAAGCTTGGCTAACTTTTGCTATTAATAAGGCGTATAATAATATAAGTTTTTTTTTTTTAAAGCATATAAACATAACATATAAATCTTTTTAAACTGCTTATTTGTTAAGTTTTAAAAAAGTAAAGTTAATTAATACGTATAAATAATTTTAACTTTTTAACACTTTAAAACAAATAAGCTGCTAGCTAATATAATAGCTAGCTGTAGCTATATTTTAATAGTTTTAAATATTGCTAGTTTGTTAAGCTTATACATTTTAACAACCTGTTTAAAAAGTAAACTTAACAAATGTTTTTTGTTTAAATTGTTGCTTAGCTTAAGCGTATTTAATATGTTAATAGTTTTATAAGTTTTATTGCTTAAGCTTATTAATATAAACTTGCTTGCTAACCTTTTTATAATAATATAAAATTAATTAACTTTTATAAAAATATTTTGCAGTTAAGTTTTTTTAAAAGCTATTTAAGTTAATTTATATAGCTAAAAAAAAAGCAACTTATATTTAAATTTTAAAACTTTAATAAAAATATTAGTAAATAAAACGTTTGTTAAGCAAAGCTTAAACATAGTGCTTAATAACTATAGTTTATAGTTGCTGTTTTAAACAAATAAAAACATAGTTAAAAAATTAGATATATAGTTTTAATTAGTATAGCTAGTTGTTTAATTAAGCAAATAATAAACCGTTTTTAAAGTTTGTTATAAGTTGTTAACGTTATATGTTTTACAATTATATAGTTATATAATAATTGCAATAGTTATATAAAAACATTATTTATACTGCTGTTTGCTGTTTATAACATTTTTAATTAAACATTAAAAATTAGATTTAGCAAATACTATAATAATTATATAAAAAAACAGTAAGTTATTATAATAGATTTATATAAATAGCTAAAGATTATAAGCAAAAAGATATTAATAGTATTAAATAAGAAAATTAAATAACAAGCTTTGTATTATTTTATTTAAAAAGATAATAAAAGTGGAAATAAATAAAGAAAATGAACAAAAAAAATAATAATAAAAAAAAAGGTTGGCAGAAAAAAAAAAAGTAATTAATTTAGGTTTATGCGCGCTTATTATGCTTAGTTTTAAAAGTTGTAAAAAAATGCAAAAGCTTATACTGGCCGAAATTTTTTAACAAATATAACAAAGAATAGGTTTTATAATTAATAAAAAAGTAGTTGTTTTTATAAAAAAGGTACAAAATATAAAAATATTTTTTATTTAAATAAGCTTGCTAATTATATATTTTTATAATATTGCTTTTTTTATTAAATTTATTTGTATTAATTATTTTAGCTTTAAAACTAGGCCGCAGAAATAATAAGCAGATTTATTATATAATATATTTAATAAAAACTAAAATAGTTTATTAATGCTGCATATATAATAAAAGTATTAAATAAGTATATTTAACGTGTTTTATCATCAAATAACAAATATTATTAAGTAATAAAAGTTTTAAATTTTTTAACTTTTTATTATTCAAACTTTATTTTTTTTACCTACAACAATAAAGCATGCGTTAAAAAAAACTAAGTTATTAACTGCTGCTTACGCTTTTAAACGCAACTTTTATATTTTTATTTATAAGCTTGCAAAAATGTATAGCGTTTTTAATAAGATTTTTTGCTGCAAAATTGCTAATGTTATGCTTTAGCGCAGCAGCAAAAATATAAAATCGAAATTAACCAACTTTAAAAAGCAAGCAATTATATAGTTTATAATTTACTTAAATTTAAAAGCGTTTTTTTTTTAGGTATTTTATATTTAAAATATAGCCAACTAATTATTAGTTAAACAAAATAGCTAACTAGTTAAAAAATGCTAAACAACGCGCTTTATAAACTATATATTAGTTTTTTAAACGCGTTTAAACTGTTAAATTAATTATAGCTAAGTTTTTTATAAAAATCCTGCTAAATATAATATGTATTATAAACGTATAAAAAAAACTATTAAACATAAAAGTATTGCAAAAAAAAATATATATAATTTTAATAAAATAAGGTTTATAATAAATATAATTATAATTAATATAGTTATAATAAATGTTAAAAAGCGGAATAAGTTTAGGCAAGCTTAACAAAGCAATCGGAATTAGTTTATAGCTGTTTGTTTAATTAATTTATAAAGTTAATTAGTGCTACTTTTTATTATTTTAAAAAAAAAAACTTATTTTGCTTTTTAGTATTATAATAACTTTTTATTACTTAAATAGCAAATTGCAGTTTTATATAATAACTAAATTAATAATAATTTTGGTTTAAAATAAATTAAACATTTTAATAAATATATTTAACTGCGTTTAATAAATATAAAACGTTTTTTTATTTTTAATAGTTATAAAAGCTATTATTTAAAAAAATTTAAAAATTATTGCTAAAAAAATAGTATTTTTATTAAAACAATGCTTGCGCATTTTTTTTATAAACTTTAGCTTTTAAACGTAGCATGTTTTAGCTTGTTAAAAAAGCGTATAATATTAAAATTAGCAATATTATACAAACAAATATAACGTATATTTCGAAAAAGAACTTTTTATTTGCGTTTTTTAAAGCTTATACTTAAATAATAACGCTTATAAATATTATATTTAAGTTTAAAGCTACTAGCTTTGTTTTATTTAATTTAAAAGTTGTTATTTTAAAGCTTAAAGTTGCGCTAATTTTTTTTATACTGTTGTTAAAGCCTAAGTTATTTTTTATTGTTTAAGTTTTAAAAACTCTTATTATTATTAAAAAAGCTATTTTATAGTTTGTTTATTTAAAAAACCAAATTTTTAAATATTAAAATAGTTTGCCAAGCAAAATTATTAACGTTATAAACTTGTTATTAAAAGCTATATACTATTTATTATATAAACAAATGTTAATATTAAATAAAGTAGCTAAGCTTTAAAAAGCTAACCATATTTTTAATAAACGTTAAAAAATAAAAAATAAACGATTACAAACTAAAAAAATATTTATTCGATTTAAAAGAACAGATTTTTAAATCTTTAAAAAAAGTAGTAGTTAAATAAATTAAAAAAACGGTAAAAGTAATAGTTGTTAAGTAAAAGCATTTATGCGCGCGCGCTATTGTAGCATATGCGGCAATACTGGTTATAATGTGCGCACTTATATAATAAATATAAATACGTTTAATAAAAAGGATTTTGATTAATTTAAAGTAATTTAATTGCGTTATAGTTATTTTTTTTATATTGCAACCTAAATAATGCCTAAAACTCTTATTACTTAATAATATTTGTTATTTAATAATAAAACACGTTATATAAAAAGTATATAAGCTTATGTTTTTTTTACAATAATAAAAACATTTAAAATATGTTGTATTATTTTTGTATATATAACGTGCTCGGCTTTTGCTTTTGCTTTTAATAGTAATTGTTAATTAAGCGATTTTAATCGGCTTAACTTAGTTATATTAAATTATAAAACAATAAGTAAGCTGTTGTTGCAGTTTAAAACGTTAAGAAAGCTTTAATAAAGTTTTAAAAAAAAATAATGCTTTTTTTGTACGCGTTAAATTTAGCTTTTATAGCGCTGTTGTTATTAATATATTGATTTAGCTTAAAAATAAACTTTTGTACTTCGGCTTGCAAAACTACAGGTTGGTTTTATATGCTAAGCAGTTTTGTTTTAGCATTTTAACAAAAGCAAGCTAGCAGTGCTATAAACATAGCTGTTAAAAAAATTAGAATTTAGCAGTTATAAAATAAGCAACAGCGTTATATTTATAGTTTTTTATTAGCGCATTAAAGCCTGACTAAACTGTTTACAGCACTTTTTTAAAGCAAATGCAATTAAAAATGTAAAAAAACTTACGTATGTTAAAAGTTGCGCGTTTTTTTGCTTTAAACTTTTTTGTAAGTAGCTAGCTGTTGTTATTGCTGTTTTTTTTTTTTGATTTTAAGCTATGCTTTACTATATTTTTTAAGCTAATTAAACCTTTTTTTGCTAGCTATAAACAAGCGTATTACGCAGTTAAATTTAACGTTTAGCACAATTTTTATGCCCGCGCTTGCTTGTTAAAAAAAGCTGTACGTACTAATTATAATTTTAATTAATTTTAGCTTAGCGTTTAATAGCATGCAATATATAACTTTGTTTAGTTAATTAATGTTTTATGTTTAAGTATAGCTTTTTTTTTTTTTTTTGCTTTTTTTAAGTTAGTAAAAAGCTTTAACGTTAGCTAAAGCGCAAACAAACGGGTAGCTAAAGCTATAAATGTTAACTTGTTTATATATAGCTTTAATAAAAGTTTTAAAAAAATAGCGTATTATATATTTAAACTTAAGTTTTAACGCGCTGTTAGCTATAAGCTTGTTAACGGCCAACTGTTTTTTGTTTTAAATTATGCAGCTTTGTTTAATAATGTTAAAAAATGTTAAATAGTCCGCTTGTTATAGCTGCAACGTTTTATATACTTTTTTTTTTTAGTACTGTTTTTTAATTATAAAGTTATAAAGTTTTAACGTTTATTTTTTAAACAAATTTTTGTTTTTAAAAAAGTTAAACAAGTTTATAATAATTATTTTAACTGCGTTTGTTTTGTTAAGCGCAGCGTTAAAATATTGCTTAAGCTTTTTTATATTAATAAATATTACTTTTTTGTTGCTTTTTGCGCCGACTAGCCAAAAGATTTAGTTTGCTTTAGTTGCAAGCTTTTTGTTAGCTAATAATAAGTATTATTTGTATGTAAAGCAGATAAGTAAAAAGATTTAAAATAATAAACTTAGCAGCTAAGTAAAAAGTGGCATATTTATTAATTAATAAGTTATTTGCGTAAAGTAATAAATAATAATATAGTTAAATATTGTTTTTAAAATTAAATTATTATAAAAGTTTTTATATTTAAGCTGCTTATAATAACAAAAAGTAACAAGCAACTAATATTTTTTATAATGTTTTTTATAACAACTTTTGCTTAGCTTATTTTGTTAACCTGTATTAATATTTTTATGCCTAAGTATTTATAAGCATTTATAATAAAATCTAGCATTAATAAATCTATTTAAATTTTGCAGCTTTTTTTATTTTAATAAAAATATATATTTTATATATTTGTTGCTATAATACGCGTTTATTGCTATAGTTATAGCTGCATATACGTTTAAAGCAACTTTTTAAAGCAATTATATATTTATTGCAATATAAAGTTAGCTTTTAATAAAAAATTTTATTTTTTTATTTTTTTAATAGCTGCTTATTTAACTATTTGTTATATTATTTGTTTTATTGCTTATATTTTTGTTTAATATTAAAATATAGTATTAACAACATGCTTTTATATATATATAAATTTTGTAATAGCATTTTTTAAAACAGCTTTAAACTAAGCTTGCTTATAACTAGCAGCGTTTACGCGTTAGCTACTTTTTTACACTTTAACTTTAAAAGCACTTTTTAAAATAGCTTTAAAACAAGCTTGCTTTTAACTTTTAGCAGCGCTTACAAGCTAGCAACTTTTTTATTGCCTAATTTTAGTTTAAATAAATTAAACAAGTTGCTAAAGCTTATTAGCATATTTAAAAACAAAAGCTTAAACTTATTATTTATTAAAAAAATTAAAGCTTTTTTAAAAAAAGCAGAAAAACTTAACTAAATAGTAGCAAACATTTTTTAAAAAGTAGTTTGCTATTAAAATTAAATAAAACAGTTTTAAATATAAATATTTTTTATTTAAAACTTTATTATTAATAAAAAGCTATAAAAAAGCAAATATATTACTTTTGTTAATTAGCTTAAAAAGTTAAAAAATAATATAACGCATTCCACAAGCTAGTTTTGCACACAAGCAAGTTTTGCACTTTTTAAACTTTTTTGTACGATTAATATTCCAACTTTATTATTTTAACTAATACTGCTTTAATTAATATATTACTTATATAAAACAAATCGGATTTAATTCTTGCTTTAAAAGCAATTTGTATAAACCTTAATTTAAGCGTACAACGCGTAATAAATATTTTTAACATACTTTTTTATACTTTATTTAACTAAAAAAACAAATGTAACGCAAAACGCATTACACTTTCGTATACTTAAAAACTTACTGAATTTAAAAAATAATTAATTGTACAATATATAATTAACTTAGTTTTGCAATTGTTTTTTTTTAAGCATAGTACTGTTGAAAATATAGCGAATCAATTGTTAAAGCTACGTAAAAAAGCCTGCGTTAAAAAAAATTGGACTTCGAACTTTATATAACAATAACTAAAGCTTAAAACGCGTTTTAACTGCCGAATCGATTACTAGCATGTTTAAAACAAAAATCTGATCAAATATTGCGTTTAGTTTGCTTTTATATAACATATAATCAACAAATAAAAAATTTAAAAAAAAAATATATACAATTTTAATAAAACCAGGTTTATAATAAACAAAATTATAACTAAAATAATTATAACAACGTTTAAACAATTAAAAAAACCAAAAGTTATCCAACAAAATAACTTAAAATAGTTTATAATTATTTAAGCTATTTTGTTATATAGTTATGCAATCTTTTTATATATTATTTTAATAGCAAAAAACTATTTTGCATTTTAATATTAAAACAGCTTATTATTAAACAATTAAAAAATTGCAACTATAAAAAATAATTAAATAATAAATAAACAAAGTTAAAATTAAATTAAATATTTTAATAAACATATAAAACGTTATATAAAAAATGCTTTTTAGCTATTAATTTTTAACGGCTACAAAAGCTACTATTTAACTATTTTTAAACTGTATTGCAAAAAAAATTTTATAATTATATTTTATATGCCGGCTTATTTGTCGCACAAACTTTAGCTTTTTAATATTAAATATTTTAGTTTATTAAAACGGGCGTACAGCAAAAAAATTAAATATTTAATGCAGGCACATATATTATACGTTTTAAAAAAAAATTTTTTACCCGCGTTTTTTAAAGCGTTTAATGCATTAATAACAAAAATAAATATCTAAAAAAGTTTTTAAAAAGCAAAATTAATACTGTACAATTTTAAATATATTATTTTTTAATTAAACTTTTGTTTGAAAACTTTAAAAATCGAACTTTTATCGCTTACTTTATTTACAAATTAACAATTAACCACCTTAAATAACTTAACTAAAGCCGAATTTCAAGCTTAATATATTTAAAAACAAGTTATACAACATACAAATAGCTTTCTAATAGCTATTATTAATAGTATAAACTAGTTATCGCATAATACAACTATAATTTTCTACTGTTTTGCATTATTAAAAAAAAAGGTTACAACTTTTCGTAAAGCAAATAATAAGCTTAGCTAACGTTATTATATAAAAAGAACTCGATTACAAAATAAAAAATCGTTTATTATACAAAAAGCATAAAAGTTATAAGTTATACAAAATGCTATTAAATAAAAAAAGTCTAAAAATCGTTAAAATAATTATTATATAAAAAAGTAAGAAACTTGCGCATAACGCTGTAAGCTTTGCAGCAAAGCCGGTTATAATGCGCAAACTTGTTAAAATAATATAAAATTATCTAATAAATTAGATTCTAAATAAATTTAATCAATTAAATATATAGTTGTTAAGTTATTTAGAATTAATCGTACAAAAGTTTAAAAAATGCAAAACTTGCTTGTGTGCAAAACTAGCTTATAAAATGCGTTATACAAAAATATTGTTAAAAAAGGCCAAAAGTTAAAAAGCAAAAAAATTAAAGCAACTAATAAGCTAGTGCTACTAAAAGCGTTAAAATTGCAGTTTTAATACTTAGTTTAAAACAAGTTGTATAGTTTGCTTTAAATTATATGCTAAAAAATAAGCAACTATAACATTAGCTACTTGCTAATTATAGCGCTAGCCAATATTTGAACTTATTATTATATTGCGTTAAAGTTTAAAAAAAAAAAAAGTATACAGCAAACGCTTTATATTTGGTATACTAATATTGTAAGCTTAAACATTATTAAATATTAGCAGCTTTTTAAATTTAAAATAAACGTAGCAAAAATAAAGCTAAAGCTGTATAGCTTTTTAGTTAACAAAAAATTAATTACTGTTTTTATTAAAAATTTTAATTTTAATGCAACAATTAAGTTGTTTAAAATTAGCAAGCAAGCTGCTAAATAGCTATTTTTTTTTGCAAAAGCTGCAAACCTAACTTTAAATATAAATAAGGCTAACTAAAAAAAAATAATTAGCGTTAAGCTACATACGTTTGCTTTTATTACTTAATACTTTTGTTTTGCATTTATTAATAAATAGCTAAAAACAAAGTTAAACTAGCTAAATTAAACGTTAAGCTATAAAAATATTAGCTTATTTATTAATAGCGTACTAAAAGCTAAAAGCGCGCTTTATGTTTAATACTACTAAATATAGCTAATATTTGGCTTTAGTATAAAGTAGCTAAAAAAAAAAACAAACTGCAAATATTTCGTTTAAAAATTAAGCGAACGTATATATAAGCTAAAAGTGCAGGTTAATAAGCAGTTTAAAACTAAAAAAAAGTTTTTAAAAAAAAAAAAAAAAGCTAGTTTTTTTTTAAAGCAACGTAAAAAATATTAAAGTTTTAAAGCAAGTGCTTAAAAAGCGTACTTTTTTAAAGTAATATAAAAAAATGCATATTGCAAATATTTAGCTATAGTTATGTTTTAAACAAAAAATGTATAAACAAAAAAATTAGTTAAATAATATAAAATTTTTTATATAACAATAAAAATTTATTACTTATTTTAGGTTATAATATTTAGCAAAAAAAATTATACTAAAGCTTAGCGCGCTTTGCTTTTTTGCTATATTTAAACTATACGTATTGCTATTTTTATTAAGCTATTAATTTAATAGCGTTATATATAAGCTTTTTATTATATAATTTAATAAACAGTTAAACAGTATTATTTTACGCTTTTATAAAAATATAGTTTTATATATAGTTGTTATTTATTGTAATAAAAGCGTGCTTTAAATTAGGTACTGTTTTTAAAAAATATTATATTTTAAAACATGTTTTTGCAAGCTAATTAGTAGTAAGCGCTAAGCAAAACATAATAAAGCTATAATATTTATTATTATATAATTTTGTTGCTAATAAAAGCTGTTAATTTAGTTAAAACAATATTAAATAAATATATAAACATTTATTTTTAGCGCATAATAATGTTAAAATGTTAAATATTAATATATTTATAAATTATTTAGTATAATAAATTTTTAAAAACTAGTTTTTTATATAGTAAAATAAAAGCAAATAACTTAGTACAGCTGTATAATATAAATTAGTAATATATTATATTTTAAACATGTTAAGCTTACGCTTTATTTTTATATGCATACTAATTATTTGCAATATTTTAATAGCTTTAAAATAATAACAATGTTTATATATAGCTTTTTATATAAATATAACAAAAATAAGTATTAAAATAATTTATTATATACTAAAGTTTTAAAACATTTAGCAATAAGTATGCAATTTATATTTTTAAAAACTTTATATATTTATATGTTTTATACATTATTGTTTTAATAACAAAATTAATTTATATTTAATATTTATTGCTTTATTTAACTTTTTATATAATTATATTTATAATTTAAAAAGTTAACAGCTTATTAATACAAGTTTTTATAAAAAAACTTTCTGTTTATTTTTTTTTTTTTTTATATTTTTGTATAACAAAATTTTTTATTAAAATTGTTTTGCAGCATAAAAAATTAAATAAAAACTAAACGGCTAAAAAAACGATTACAAAAGCTAGCGCTTAAAGCAGCATGTAGCAACAAACCTATGCGTTGCTTAAAAACAGGCTGCTTTATTTGCTATAAAAAAAAAAAAAGTACAACAAAACAAAACTATACTATAAAAACAATATTTAACAACTTAAAAAGTTTTTTTAATGTTAATATAAACTTAAATTATAAAAAAAATGTATTAATATATAAAAAGTATTTTAAAGCTTTAGTTTTAAATAGCAACTAAAATAAAACAAAAAAACGTAAACAAATTTTATTTTTAATTTTATATTAATATTATTTAATAAATTGTTTACAAGCTTGCTAAAAAAACAAAAAAAACAAAGTTTTATATATATTATATTTTAGCTGCTTTTTAAATAAGTTAAAACAAACAAAAACCAAATCTTTTTTAATTATTTTATTAATTGCATAAACAATATTTTTTTTATTTAAAGTTTAAGCAAAAACGTTTTTAATAACATATTAATTACAAATATAATAAACTATATTAAATTAATATACTTTATTTTTTTTTTAACAAATAGCTATATTAACTTTAAAACTTTATATAGTAACAATTTTTTTATTGCTAACTTTAAAATTAATTTTTTATTTATAATGTTTTAATTGCAGTTTTATTATAAAGCAGCTATAAAATATTTATATTTATAAAAAATAACAAATAAAAAAATGCTAAAAAAAAAATGCTAATTTAATATATTTTAATTAAATATTATGCTTAATAGTTTAAACAGCAGTAAAAAAGTTTTTAAACAGTGCATACTAAATGCATTTTAAAGCTTATAAAAAGTTAATTTAGTATAATTTGTTATATTATTATTAGCTAGGCTATAAATTTGTTGCTTTTTTTATTAAGTTTTTTTATTATAAAATATTTGCAAACAAGCTTATTTAGCACTTTGGCACAAAATTAAAAAAAATAGCAGCAAATAATTTAATATGTTAAATTAAAATTTTATAGTTAATTAAAATTAGTAACAAGCTATTATATTATTTTGCTAATATTATAATTATACAAATAAAATATAAAACAATATAAATGTTAAAGCTTACTTAGTTAATAACGCATTATTTTATTGCGCTACAAAAATTAACGTTACAATTTGCAAATAAACGTTAAAATAGCTAATAGAAAAGAGTTAATACTGCGTTAACCTGCTTTATAAGCTGGTGTTATAAATATATTTGTATTATACTATTGCAATATTTTTGCTGCTATAAACTTTTATTACAAATGCAAACAATAAAGCAAATTAAAAAAAAAAAACATTTATATATTTTAGTATTTTTTTTTTAATACTTAACTATAGCTTGTTAAACAACAGCAATTATATAACTTTGTAACTTTATATTAAGCTTAATTTATTTTTATTAATTACTTGTTTAGTTAATGTTATTAAAATTCTTTTTATAATTTTTAGCTTTTTTAAGCCGAATAATTTAGCGCAAGCGGTGTTATTAATATTTTGCTTTATAATTAGTTGCGCTTTATTTGCTTATGCGTAATAAAATTATATTTGCGCTACAGTTTGCGCCGTAAAAAATTATATAAGCATATAAAACTGCAACTATATTTAAAAAGTTTTAAAAAAAATATAGCAACTTATAAGCAAAGCCAAATAAAAAAAAGCATAAAATTAATAAAGCGTAACAAGCTAAATAAAATTAAACTTTATATATATTTAAACTTTAATAACAAATTATTTGTTTAAAAGCTATAAAACAATAAAATAACTTAAATATATATTTTTTTAATAATAACAGATTTTTTTTTGTACTTTTTTTTATTTTTAGTTTGTAGCAAAAAAGAAAATATATATTATTAATTTTAATATTAAATTATTAGCGTTGTTTTTTTTAATAACATATTTATTAGTTTTTATTGTTTATATATTAAGTATTAAATTTTAACAAATATAAAAAATAATATAGTTATTTTATTTGCGTTTTAAACAAGTTTATAAAATAAAAAAAGTAGAAATTATAACTTATAAGCTTTAATAATAAAAGCAGCTATATTTTTTTAAACAATAGTTAATAATAAAAATAATAAAATAATAATATAAAAAAGTTTTTAATTATATTGTTTAATTATTTTTTTATTAAATTTTCATTATATAATATTAAAAACTTGTTTATAACAGCTAAATTATTAGCACAAGCAGCTGCTGCTATTAATTAAACTATTTGCATGCTTATTTTTTTTTTGCAAATATTACTTTTGTTTTAACTAAGCGTTTAGCTTGCATGCCGCTTTTAATATAAAGCAAGCTAAACTTTGTTATTATTACTATTGTTATTACTATTATTATTAATATTACGCTTTTTTTAATTTAGTATTTAGTTTGCAAGCCGTTTTTTTTTAAATAAAGCAAATTAAGTATTATTTTGTTAACCGTTTTTGCTTTTGTTGTTTAATATTATTTTAAAGCTAAAAATATATAAATTAAAAATCTAAATTTAATATTACGTTAAAAAAAGTTAGCAGCTATATTAGCATAATAAGTGTTGTTTATTTTAAGATATTATTTTATAAAATCTTTTATGTTTTTAATTTTATTTATTAGCATGCTAAATTATATAATACGCTTTTTTATTAACTTATTTTTATAGCTAAACGTTTTATTAAGCATATTAAAAAGCTGTTAACAAATGTTTAAATAATTATTAAAGTGCTAGCCAAATGTAATTAGCGCTATTAAAATAACAAAATAATATCTGCTTTTTAGCGTGTTAAAACTGGCATAAGCAGCATGCTAGCGTAAACTAAGCATAATAAACAAAAAAAAAACTTTTTTGGCCGGCGGGCTAAAAAAAAGCCGAAAAGCTTTTATAACTTAAGCTATTTAGCTTAACAATAATAATATTAATAGTAGCAATAAAAATAATAATAATAAAAATAATAATAGCAATAATAATAACAATATGCTAACAAATAAAATACGCAAAAAGCAAATGTTACAAATGTTTTAACATATTAGTTATAACTTAATATATTAAAGCTTTAAAAAGTTATTAACTTTTAAAAAATAAAAAAATTTAAACTGTTTTAAAAATTATATTATATTATTAAATTTAAATAGTTTAAGCTTTAAAAGCTTAAAGCTAACTTGTTGTTTATAAATGCTTTATAAATTTTTAAAAGCTTAAAATAAACAGTTATTAAAAATCTTTTATATAAGTTTTAAAATTTAAAAGCATTTAATAAAAGTTTTAGGTTTAAAAACGTATTAATATATATTAATCTAAAACTGCCTGCTATATTTATATTAATTGCAACAAAATGTTTATATTTATTAAAAATTTATATATATATAAAAATATAATGCTTTAGCTAATATAATTAACTAACAATTTTTATTTAATTTTTAAATAAAAGTTTAAGTTTTTTAATATATTTTTAACGTTATTATTTTAATTTTATATTGCTTTATTATTTTTAAACAACTATTTTAAAAAACATATTAGCATGCTAAAGTTTTTTTTTTTTCGCTAAACTTAAGCTAGCACACTTAACACCTTTTTTATTTACTGCTTAGCGCTAGCCTGCTAAGTTTTTAACATGGCCTAAAATTATAATTGCAATTCTAATATATTTAAAAAGCTAGTAAATATATATTGCATAATAAAAAAAAAAAAAAAGCAAAAATAAATATAAAAGCAAAAATAAAAGCAAAAAACATAACTATATAAACATGCTGTTAGCTAATATATTTTATTAATAAATAATATTAACTTATAGCTGCATTTTTTTTTTTAGCTATTATAAATATAGCTAACACACGCTTTTTTATTTTTATTATTTATATACGCGTTTTATAAATTTTTGCTGTTAACGCAGCGCAAGCATTTTTGCTATAAAGCAATGCTAAACATTTATTATAATACAGCTTTAAAATTTTTATTTGCGCTTAAAGCGCTAAACAAAAAGTTAAAATTGCTTTTTTAAGCGTTATGCTGCTTATATTGCAGCGAACAAACAGCAAAAAAGTTAAAAAAAAAAACAAAAAAAAAAGCGGTTAGTTATATAGTATAACAACACTGTACAACTTTATAACTATAGCAAACAGCTTTTTAAGCAGTTTTAGCGGCTACATATTATATTAAATTAAATAGCTTTATTGCTTTAATATATAAAAAAACATACGCTGCTAATAATTAAAGCAGCTAAAAATAAGCTAAAAAATAAAGCAACAGCAAAAAAACAGTAGCAGCAGCAAATTAAAAACATTATAAAAATTAGCTATTTTGTTATTAATATTAAATAAAAAAATAATAGTAGCTAAAAGCAATAAAAAAAGTAGTAATAATATAAACATGCTAGCTAGCTTTTAATATGCTATAGCATTTTAAATTATTTAAACTTTATAATAATTAGCTTTTAAGTATATTATAGCACTTTATTATTTAGCTTTTAAAATAATTAACTATTTAGTATGCTATATTACTTAATATTATTAAGCTTTTAAAGTTGTTTACTTTTTAGTATGCTATAACACTATATATTATTTAGCTTTTAAAATAATTAACTTTTTAATATAATATATTACTTTATATTATTTAGCTTTTAAAATATTTAACTTTTTAATATGCTATAGCACTTTAAATTATTTTACTTTTAAAATAATTAACTTTGGTATAATATATTATTTTATATTATTTAGCTTTAAAGTTATTAACTTTTTAGTATGCTATAGCATTTTAAATTATTTAGTTTTTAAAGCAGCAATTTTTTTAATAAATATAAATAGTATTAATTCTTAATATTGCTAATTAATTTAAAAAAAATTATAATTATAATATATAAAACTATATAAATATATAAATACTATTTTATTTATTTAGCTATTATTAGCTACTTTTTTATGCTACACTATTAATTATTTTATAGCGCAATATTAATTAAAATAACTAAATCGTTTAGTTATATATTAAAGTTATTATACAAATATATACTTTAATATTTTTAACATTTTAAAATTAACTTTGTTTTTATTTTGCTTTTTGTTTATTTTTTTTTTTGTAAACTTTGTTGTTTAATATTGCTTTTGTTTTTATTTTGCGCGTGCTAGTTTTAACTATTTTATTTTTTAAGCCTAGTTGCTTTTTGATTTTTTTTTAGCTTAGTATTAGCTTTATATTTTTTAGTTTATAATTAAATTAAGCTATTAATATATGCTGCGCGTTAGCTGTTAACTTAGTAGTTTTAACAGCCTTAAAAAATATTATAATTGTTTTTATTAAAATAGCTACGCTAGTTTTTATAACAAATAAAACGTTAATATTAAACTTAATAATTTTAAGTTGTTAAATAATTGCTGCTTTATAAGTTAAGCTATATTAGTTTTAGCATATAAAATTAATATTAGTTTTTAATTTAATAGCTTTAAGCTGTTTAATAATAATAGCTTTGCAAATTAAGCAGGTTTAGGCTTAATATATTAATAAAGCATTAATTGTTAACTTAGCAGCTTTAAATTGCCTAGTGTGCTAAATAGCTTTACATTAATAAATAATATATCGGCAGATAATGCATTAATAAATAGCTTTGCAAAATAAGTAAGTTTTAATTTAGTACTTAAAAAAAAAATTATAAGTTAAAATTTTGGTTTAATATATAAATAAGTTGTTTTTAAGCAAAAAATGCTATATTTGCAGTTATTATATACTTTTTAGCTTTAATAAAACTAAAGCTTTATATTGCAGCTTTAGCAAACGTTTTGCTTTTATTACGGTTTTATAACAGCTAAGTTTAAACAACAGTTTAGTTTAGCTATACTATTTAACATTTTGTTTAAGCAAGCTTGGTTTAAACTACTTTATTTTTAATAAATTAGTTAAGTTTTTAAAGTAAGCTATTAACAACTTTTAAAATAATAATAAAACAATATTTGGCGTTATAATTTGTATTATATATTTGTGCAACAAGATTAGCAACAGCTTACGTTTTAACCGATTGTAGCTATGCTTACGTTTAAGCTAGCTACGCAGTTTTTTTAGTTTAGCAGTTTAAATAAAACTAAATGTTTTTAGCAACTTAAGCAAAAAGTTGCTTGCAAACTACTTAAATGTTAACGTTAATATTAACGTTATTGCAAACAAATAAAAAGCGTAATTAAAATTCTTACGTTAATAAGGTCCGATAAGCATATAACTGCGGTTAAAGCAAGTGTTAGTTATTACAGTTTATAAAAGCTTAAACTTAAAGCAAGCTGCAACAAAATAATTAATAATGTTAAAAATAACGTTAGCTGTAAGCTAATTTAGTTAAAAAGTAATTAATACAACCTGTTTTTCATACAATTAATTTGCAGCTTTAGTTTTTTAATAATAAATATATGTTTTAATTTTTTTTTAGCTTATTATGCTTTATTTATTATTATATTATTGTTAGCTAAACTTTAAACTTTTTAAATTTATAACAGTTATAATTATTTGTTATATTTTAAACTGTTTATTAACATTTTTATTATATTATTATTAAGTATTTTAAAAATAGTTATATATTGTAATAGCTGCGTTTTATATTTTAATGCAAGGTTAAACAGTTAGTTGTAATTTGGTATTTTATTTGCTAAGAATATTTAGCTGGCTAAGCTAAATGCCTGTTTAATGTTATAAAAGTTAAAAGTTTTTAGTTAGCTAAGCTAAAACATTTTAACATGTTTATAACATTAAGCATAAAGCAGAAATTATTTATAATTATATTTTGTATACTGCATAATATTTATAATAATAATTAGTAAAACAATGTTATATAAGTACGCAATATTAATATAAGTTAATATTTATAAAGTAGAAAGTTTGGTAAAAATTATTAAAAAAAGGGGTTAGTTAATAAGCATTAGCAAATATTAATACAAATTAATAAAACGTTAACAATTAGTATAGCTAAAATAGTTAATATGTTTTTTTAGCTTATATATTATAACAATTAATTAAGCTATATGTACAAACTATTAGTTATTTTAACTAATTTTAATTATAAATATAATAGCTATATATAACGCTTACACTAAATAATTAATATAGTTTGTTAACGTTGCGCTAGCAATACTAAAGGTTAAGCTAGCTAAAATAATAACAAAACAAAGTTTTAAAAAATAAAAAATATTATTTATATAATTTAAACATGCAATAAAAATAGCTATATTTAAACTTTGTAATATAGTTTTAAAAATGCTTATAAAAATCTTGCTATAGTTTTATGCAGCTATTTATTAATTTAAAATTGCAGGCTTATAATAATTTAGCAAAAACATAGCAAGCTGCGCGCAAAGAAATTGCTTAGTCCATAAATAAAGCTGTTGTTTAATATGTTAGCTAAACCTAAAGTTAATCCGTTATTAGTTAGCATGCCAAACTTAGTTTTTTTTTTATTATTGTTTTTAATTTTATTATTAATTATTTTTTAATTATTTTTTTTACGCTTTTAACTATAATAGCTAATAGTTAAAAGTTGTTTTAAATAAATTGTTGTTATAAATATGTTATAATAGTTAACAATGTTTTTTGCGGTCAAATTTTTATACAAGCCTAAAACTTTAAGCAGTACTTAAAAAATTAGCATAAGTAAAACAAACGTTATATAATATTAACGTTTGTTATTTAAATATAATTTTTATTTAAGCGTAAAAAAATTAACTAATAAATTTAGTTAGTTTGTGTTATATAAAACAATGTTAACGTTTTTTTATAACTAACTTTTTATTTAGCATTAACAGCTGTAGCAAAAAGCAAAATGTTTTTTAGTTAGCTATAACTTTTTTTGTTAATACAAAATAACAGCTTTATAATAAAACGCTTTTTAACGCTATTTTTGCATTTTGAGCTAACAGTTTATGTATAAAACGGGCTTAAAAACGCAGTGCTAAACAAAAAACAATAGCTTAAACGCGCTTAGTTTTGCAACGTTGTGCTAACGTATAATATAATTGCGTTAAAAAAACATTTGCGCTAGTTTAAAAGCTTTTAATAGCTATTAAAAAGCAGCAAAAAAAAACTAGAAATATATATAGCAAAAGTAATAACGTTATAAAAAGTTGCAGTTAATTTTAGCATATACGTTGTTTAGCTAAAAAATTAGCAAGTATTAAAGCTTAAAGCTATTGCTAACTTGTTTAAGTTTAAAAACTGCTTGCTTGTTAATTTAAATCGCGCAATAAATAGTTTAACGTTATTTTATAAAGTTTTTGCTAACGTAATAGCAAATATATAAACATAATAATTATATAACAACTTTAGCATAAACAATTGTATAATTTAATAACTAGCTGCGTACAAAAGTTTAATTTAACAACTTTTTTAAAGCTAGCTTATATTAGCGCTATAATAGCTTTTATTAGTGTTATAATTTTTTATGCGTAAACTTTTTATATATTGTTTATAAGCTAACTAAATATAATATTTGCTGTTAAAAGTGCTAAAAACAAGCGTTGTTTTTATAAAGCTAAAGTTGTAACGTTTTGTTTAAATATTATTTTTATAGCCTGCTTTGCTTTATACAAATAAATTGTTTTGCTATTTTGCAAATATTTAAAGCTTTGTTTTATTGTTGTATAGCACGCTTTTTTTATAATGTTTAAAACATATTATATTTAAATGTTTATGTTTTAGCAGTTATATAAGCGCGCGCAGCTTTAAGCGCTTTTAAGCTGGCTGCTGTAGCATTAATATTTAACGTTTAAAAACTGTTTTTTGTTAGCGTTTGCATTATTTAACAACGCTGTTTACGTAAAGCATTACAACTAAGTAAAGCTAACAATAATAAGCAACTTTTATTGCTTAGCTTTTGTTTACCGCTTGTATAATTATATTAAAAGCTTTATTAAAATTGTAAGCTTATAAAGTTATATTTAAAAAAAGCACGCTAATTAAAGTAACAAAAACAAGACGCAAAAGGTTTGTTATATAATTATGCTGTAAGCAGCATATTTAAAAACAACGCTTAATAATTTAATAAATTTAACAGTTAAAAAGCTAGCTAATATTATACGTAAAAACTTTTTATAAAAAGTTGTTAAACAATAGTTGTTATAAATGCTTTAATATATTATAGCGTTATAAATAAATATTAAAAATAATAAATTGTAATAAAAAACAAAAAGCAGAAAAGCTAAAATAAATTGGTATAAAAAAAAATAAAACGTACTTTAAGCGCTAATAAAACTAACGTTGCTATATAAAAATCTTTTTTAAACACAAAATAATTTTAGTATTATTTATTAAAAAAAATTTATGTTTTGTTAGCTATATGCTATACTATTGCTTGCAAATATAGCTGGTTTTAAAAAAATAATGTTTATTGCGTTTAAAGTAGCTTTTGTTAATACGTCTAAATTTTAACATGTTAATAATAAAAAGATTTAAAAAATGTAAAACTATATAAAATTTAAAATAAACGCTTATATTATAAAAAATTTATTTGTTATTAAAATAAGCAGATTAAGGTTTTAAAACTTAGCTTAAGCATATTAATTTGCTAAGTAGCAAAAATAAAAGCATTAAAGCTATTAAAATGCTAACGCTTAAGCTAATATATAAATTAAGCAAGGCTTATTAGCAGCTAAAAAGCTAACTGCTAAAACTATAGCATTTAAAATACGTTAAACAAAAGTTAAATTCTTATTTATAGCAAATATGTGCAAAAAGGTAATATTTATTTGCAGGTGATAATATGTTGCGCTTTAAAGAAATGTTTAGCATAAACGTATTTTAATAATAACTAGATGTTACGTTTGGAAAGTCTTTTAAGGTTAGGTACAATATAATATATATTTTATATAATAGGTTTTATATAAAACTAAAGCTTATAAAAGCAAAAAATAATGTGTAAAGCACACTTAAATAAATTATAATAATATAAGCAAATAAAATTAAAAAAAGCATACTTTAATTAGTAGTTTAGTTGGTAGTGCACTTAAATTATAACAATTATTTCTTTTTTTTTATAATAGGTTGTTTTAACTTAGGTATAAAATTAAATGTTGTTATAAGTAGTGTTAATATAATTAAGAATAAAATTATAATAAAATATAATATAGAATTAAAAGCTATAAATTAATTAGGATTAGTAAAAAATAAGTATAAACAATAAAAAAACTAGTGTAAACAGTAGAAATTTTTAAGTAATAAAAAAATTCTGCGCATTTTAAATAATTTTTAAATATTTAAGCTTACAATAATATGTTGCTTTAAATATAAATTATTTAGCAAGCTAATTTAAAAACAAAATATATAGCCTGTTATATTTTTTTTTTCTTTTTTTTTTTTTTTTTTTTTTTTTTAGCTACTGCTAGCATTTTTTGTTAGTTTTAGCTATAGTTGCTGCCGATTACGCTTTTATTTTAATTTTTTTTAAGCTTTATTTATTTATTTTTTTTATTTAAATTATTACTTTTATTATTTATTATTTTTTTATTATTAACATTATTAGATTTGTTAAGCGCGCTAGCATAAGTTTAGCTGTTATAAAAAGCTTTTTTATATAACTAGTTTTTTTATATATTATTAATATTAAAACGCTACAGCGTATGCGTTTTAGCTTTAAGCTAGCTTGCTTTTAAAAGTTTTATATGCATATAAAAAAACAATTTTGTTTTTTTATATTAGCTATAACAAAAGCTATAAAACTTGTTAAACTATAAATTATTTTATATTATTTTTTATATAAATTGCTACTTATAATTTAGATTTTTTTTATAATGCAATTTAAAGCTGTTTAAATGTTAAAACTTTTTAAATAAAATAAATATATGTTTTAAGCTTGTTGTACTAACAGTAATAACTTTGTTTTACTAGTTAAAACTAATGCAAATGCTAATGTTTTTTAAACAAGTTTAAAAGTTTATTACAAAAAAATTGCAGCTGCTTAATTTTAGCTTTTTTAAAGTTTTTATTATTTTTTTACAGTTTATTAAGCTATATATAATATAATTAGCAAAATTAAAAATAGCAACATAGCTATATTTTTTTTTTTTTTATTTATTTTATTTTGCTAACTTAAATATAATTAAAAGCATTTTTTAGCTTATAAAACATATGCAGCTAAATAACGCTATTTAATATATTTGTTTATTTTTTTTATTGTTATTAACGCTATTAATAATTATTATAGTTTTTGTTTTATATTTAAAGCTAACTTGCTTAAACTATAAAATAGTACACTTAATATTGTTAAGCAATTATATTATGTTTTTAGCTTTTAAATACTAGTTATATTGTTTAATATTTAGCAATAAAGCAATTTGTTAAAAAAATTAAAAATTTTATTAAAACTAATATTAATAACGCGTTTTAAAATGTTTATAACAATAAATTAAAACATAACAATATATTTAAATTTAATACTAAATAAAATTAGATTTAGTTAGTATATAGCTTATTAATAAAGTATAAACATTTTTAAAGTTTAAAATAATAAGTTTAATTTTTATTACGCTAAAATTTTAAGTTTTATTAACGTTTTTTAAAACTAATATTTTAAAAATTTGTTAAAAATTAATTAATTTAGCTTTAAAGTTTTTTTGTGCTAAAAACGCTAGCTTAAATAGCTTTAATTTTTATTATTTTTTTTTGTAATTTTATTATTTTTTAAATTTTTTAATAAGTATAAAAGCAATAATATTAATAGCTAATACTTATTAATTATATTTATTTAGCTAGCTTTTTTATTTAATTTTATAATATAGTTTATTTTAATATATTATTTTTTTTATTATATTTTTTATTTTTTATTTGTTTTTAGCATTTTTTAATGCAGGCATAAATAAAATGTTTAAAGTTTTAGCTGTTTAAAGTTTTAATAATTGTATAAAAAATACGTTATAAATTTAATTATATTAATATAAAAGTGTTAAACAATACGCTTATAATTTAATTGTTTTTAAGATTTTAAAAAGTTTAATAAACTTAAAAGCTAACTTATAATTTTAGAATTTAAAATTTTAAGTTAATAAAGCTATTAATTTTTTAGTACAAAAACTTTTAAAAATATGTTTAACGTTATAATTTTTTATATATTTTTTAATTATATTATATTATTAATTTATTAATTTGTTATAAATAGTTTTTAATTTATATAGCTAGTTTTATATTAATAATACTTTTTTTAAAATAAAGTTGTTTTTAACAAAAAGTTTAAATTTTGAAATATATTTATATAATGCTTTAAAAAATAATTTTTTAATAATGCTGTTAATAATTATATTTATTGCAAAAAAAGCTTGTAGCAATAGCTAAAGCTAATTAGTTTGTTTATTATTAATAAAATATTAAAAATAGCTTTTTATAATTTTGTTTATTTTTTTAGTTTAGCTATTAGTTTAAAAATAAAACGCAATTAAAAATCTTTTTTTAATTTTAAAATAGTAGCATAAATTTAATTAAAACTAATTAATAAAAACAAGATTTTTGTTAAAAACTATATTTATAAAAGCTTTAAAACAATATTTTATTTTTTTATAAAATAAAACTGTTAGCTAAATAGCAGTAATAATAATATTAATAAAAAATCAATATATAAGTTTAATAAATTAATTAATTATTATAAATATTATGTTAATAATAGTTTTATAATAAAATGTTTTAAATAATTTAGTAATAAAGTTTATAAATAGTTTTTTTATAAAGCTAATAAATATTAAAAAAACATTTAAAATATTATATTTTTAATAATATTTTGTTTTAAATTTAAAATAAATAGCGCATTTAGTTATATAATCACAAACATTTGTTTTTATAATTTGCTAATAAAACTTTTGCTATAATAATTTTAATATATAATTTTAATTAAAATGTTTAGCTACAAAATTATTATAATATAGTTTAATAAATTAAAAATAAATTAATTTTTTAAAAAAAATATAAGCTTTGCTTTTATATTGCAATAAAGATTTTTTAATAAATTATTAAAGCTTTATAAGCTGTTTATTTAAAAGTTGTTTATATAATTAACAATATTTAAGAATTTTTTTTTAAATTTAAAAAATTAAGTTTTATAAACTTTATTAAATTTTTAAGTTTTAAAAGTTTTTATTATTTATAGCTATATATATGCAGTAATATATAACTGTTTATATAAAAATAATATATTTTATAGCTAATTTAATAGCAAAGACTTCTTTTGCAAAAGTTTTAAAAATATAGTTTTTTATTTTAGCATTAGCTATTTTAATTTTTTGTTTTAACAAAAAAAATAAATTAACATTTTAAGCTTTATAAGCTATATAATTAAAATAGCACAAAAACATATTAGCTTTATTTTGTTTGCTTTTTTTATATTTAATAATAAAGTTAAAAAAGCTAAATATATATATTATTAAGCTTATTTGTTATTTAATTTGGGCGTTTTTATAAAAGTTTGCAAATTAGTATAATTAATTAAAACTTTAATAAATAATTTGCTTTTTTATAAATAATGCTGCTAATGCTTAAAGCATTTTATAATAGCAAGCATTTTTTAATTAAAAATATTATATTTTGTTTTTATATTATTAAATATACAAAAATAAAATAAAACAAGTTGCTATTATTTTTAATTATTTTTTTATAATAATATTTTTATTAACGTTATTTTAAAAAAATTAGTTTTTATTAATATTTGCTTTTTAAAGTTAAAATATATAAAAAAAATAGCTTTTTTAAATAAATTTTTTAGCTTATTAAAAGCTATATATATTAAACTATTTAATAAAATTTAACTTTTTTTTATTTTAGTTACGCTTTGTTTTAAGTATTTAATTAATAAAGCTATAATTTAAAAATATTTTTTAATAAAACGGCAATAAAAGTTATTAAACTTTAAAAATTTTTGTAGTTTATAATAAAAATAAAAAAATAGCTAGTTTTAAATAATATTAATATAACTAAAATTTATTTTAACTTTTTTGCTAAATATAACATATTTTAAAAAATTAAGTTTTTTTTAATAGAACTAGCATTTAAAAAGTTTAGCATATAGTTCTGCTTTTTATAGTTTTTAAATAACGTTTTATATATATTTTATACAAAATTTTTTGTTTATTAAAAATATAAATATATTATTTGTATATATAAAACAAAAAATATTTAAAATATTATTAAATGTTTTTATATATAATTTTAAAAAGTAGTAAAAGCGTTATATAAACTTATAAATATAACAAAAAATTTATAATAACTATATTTAGTATAAAAAGCTGTTTTTTATTTATTTATTTTTTTAATTTGTATATAATAATAAGCGTTTTTAAAGTTAATTTTAATAAAAATTTTAGCATAAAACAGTTTATTTAACATTTTTAAAAAAAAAAAAAAAGTAAAACGATTTTTTATTATAACTTTATTAAGTTTTTTATAATTAACATATAAGCGTAAGCTTTTATTTTTTTTGGGTACAAAAAGAATTAAAGCGTTTATAAAGCTTTTAAATTTGCATATTTTTTTATTTTTTAATATTTTATTAAGCTAAATTTATAAAGCTGTTAGCTTATTTTGTGCTAAAAAATTATAGCGTTGTTTTATAAATTTATTATAAAATTATTACGCTTAAAATAAAAAAGTAAGCTAGCTTTATTATTATTAAAAAAATTAGCTAAGTTATAAAATTTAGCTAAAACTTTTTTAAATTTTAACTAAGTTAAAAATAACTTTATTTTTTTAAGCTATACTAGTTTAAGCAATTAAATAATTATTTAATAAAATTTTTAATTATAACAAGCTTTTGCAAATTAAAAAGCTGTTATTAGTTTAAAATGTTTTAATTATAATTTAAAATATTATTAATTAAAGCCTAAGTTTAATATAATACTTTAATTTTTTAAAGTTAATTAAAATAGCAAAATAAAACTGTTTTTAAGTTTATTATTTTTATTAATAACAATATAAGCGTAGCAAAATTTTTAAATAACTTTGCAGCTGTTAATTAATTTATAAAAAACTTAATAAGCGCTATAAATAAAAAAAGTATTATTAGCAGCATGTTATAAAAAATAAATATAAAAAAAAACTTTTTTTAATTTATAATAAAAAGCAAAAATATAATTAACGCAATTATATTTAGCATATAAATTTAAATTAACATAAGTTTAAATAAAAAGTTTTTTAAAAAATATAGTATAAACATTATAAAAAATATAAAAATGTTGCAAAATTAAAATATAAAGCTATTAATTAAATTTAAATTTAATATTTTTAAAAACTAAGCTTATTTTTTTTTTTTTTTAGCTATTATTTGCATAGCTTTTTAATAAAAACTTAAATTAAATATAATTAGCATTATTATTGTTTTTAAAATAATATTTATTTAAGTTATAAATAGTTTAAATTTTTTAAATTTTTTGCTTTTTAGTTTTTTAAAGTTGTAAGCAATTATAATTTATATGCTTTATTTAGTTATAATTAAAACATTTAACACTTTTTATAGCTAACTTATAGTTTTTATGCAGGTTATTATTATTGTAAGCACGTTTTGCTAAAAAATAAAAGCTATTGCTATTTAATAAAATTTTTTTTATAATATAGCGCTTATACTTATTATTAATGCTATTTTAATTAAAACTTTTTTAATTATTATTAATATAATAATTATTACGTTTTTTAATTATATTAACATGTTTTTAGCTTTAGCAATAATAATTTTTTTTATTTAAATATTAATATTATTAAAAGCTTTTGTTTAATTTAAAATTAGTTTAAAATTTAAACTACTTAAAATTTTTTTAGTTTTAATTTTTTTTAATTAGTTTTATTATTTTTTAATATTATATAACTATATTTATTATATTAATTTTTTTAGTAAATAAAAAGTTAAAATAACTAAGTATTTTATTTTAAAACGTAATAAAAAGCTTTTAATAATATAATATAGTTTTTTCGAAATCGGTTTGCTTACTTTTTTAATTTTTATGTCATGTTTGGGAAGTCTTTTAAGGTTAGGTATAATATAATGTATATTTTGTATAGTAGGTCTTATATAAAACTAAAGCTTGTAAAAGCAAAGAATAGTGTGCGGAGCACACTTAGATAAATCATAGTAATATAGGCAGACAAAATCAGAGAAAGCATACTCTGATTAGTGGTTTGGTTAATAGTGCACCTGAATTATAACATTTTAATTTAAATAAAATAATAGTTAAAAATCCTAAAGTTTTAATTAAGTAGCTGCTTAACTGTTTCTAACTTGCTGCTAATATTAGCTTTTAAAAAAGCTAACTAGCAAATAAAAGTTTTAGTTTATATAAAAAATACATTTTAATTATATTTATATTAGTGCTAGTTTTTGCTGTTTAAGCCTTAAATAAAGCTATAGTATTAGTTTTTATAAGCCTAATTTATTTTGCTATATATATACAAAATGCGTTTAAAATAACGCTAAAATTTGCGTATTAAACTAATCAACATAAAATTTAGCTTTTAAATTTATTTAACTTATTTGTTATAAGTAAAATTTATTTTAAATAAAAAGTATTTAAACTTAAATAGCTTATTTAAGTTTATATTGCTATTAAATTTATTATTATGCTTGTTTTAATAATGTTGCAAATAAAATTTACGTTTAGCTTGGTTTTAAAAATGCTTTTTTTAACTAAAAAATAAAAATAATAATAAAAATAATAATATAAATGGCTTTAAATTAAAAAAGTTATTTTTAATATAATAGCTAAAATTAAGCTATTAATTAAAAAAAGTAGTGCAATAAAAGGTTTAATAAAAAATGTTTAAATTGTTAAAGTTTTTTAAATTTTTTAATTTTTTAATTTTTAAAACTTTTTTTTCTTTTTTTTTTATAATTGTTTTATATGCTTTTTTAAAACGCAATTTATACAAATCCAATATAAACTGCTTTTTTTGCTTTAATTGTTTTTTTAGTTTGTTAAGCTTAGCAGTTAATTAAGCATTTTGCTGTTAAAATAGTTAAATAAAAGCTTTTTTTAATCTTATTATATTGGTATTAAAAAGATTTAAAAGCTTTTAGCTTTTGTTATTATTTAAAAATATTTTATTGCTATCTTGTAAATAACCTGTATATAAAAGTCCTATAAAAAAAATAAAGCAAGCCGGTTGTTTTAAAGCTATAGTAATTATATATTATAAATAACCTTTAAATAAAAGCTTTAAAATTGTTACGTTTAAAAAGTTTTTTAAAGTTAAGTACAATATAATATATATTTTGTATAATAGGTTTTATATAAAACTAAAGCTTATAAAAGCAAAAAATAATGTGTAAAGCACACTTAGATAAATTATAGTAATATAGGCAAACAGAATTAAAAAAAGCATACTTTGATTAGTGGTTTAGTTAATAGTGCACCTGAATTATAACACTAGAAAAAATAAAACAATAGAATTAATAGCAGCTTAATAGCTTAATTTATGTTAATAACGCCAAAAAATAGTTATGTAAAAAATAAAAGTTGTGATTAAGTTTAAGGTAATTAGATTAGGGTGGTTGGGAATATAATTAAATAAGATATAATGCATTCCACAAGCTAGTTTTGCACACAAGCAAGTTTCGCACTTTTCTTAGCGTACCTTGTAGGCCACTTTATATACAGAAGTACTTACTCTACTTTATTATAACTTCGCGAAAAAAGGTTGTACAATAAAATAGTTGGTACTATTAAATTCGTAATAAAATAACGAATCTAATAGTATTTTATTTTATTTTATAGCTATTTTATTTAGGCGTATAGTTTTAAAAAATAAATTTACAGGGATTATTTTAGCGTAGTTTTTAATAACGCTTTAAATAAAATAGTTAGAAAATAAATAAAAATATTATTAGATTTGCTATTTTATTGCGAATCTAATAGTACAAATTATTTTATTATACGACCTTTTTTTGTAAAGTTATAATAAAGTAGAGTAAGTACCCCTGCATATAAAGTGGCCTACAGGGTACGCCAAGAAAAGTGCAAAACTTGCTTGTATGCGAAACTAGCTTGTGGAATGCGTTAATTAAGTAAAATATAATTAAATAGGATGTAATTAAATTAAAGAATTAAAGTTGTGGCGGCCTGCTTTATAGCTGGCTAACAGCTGGCTTAACTATTAACAGCATTACAAAATATAAAAGCTTAGCTACTTATTTATTAATTATTTAGCATTAACAAATATTATATTTTTTTTATATTAGCAGTGTTAACATGTAAAAATATAGTATTTAGGCTATTTTTATGTAGGTAACTGGTAAAACTTTTATATGCAAAAGTAAAAATTATAAAAAAGCTAGTTATAAAAAAGCAAGTATAAAAAACTAAGTATAATATTTTTTGCTTGCTATACTCCCTATTTAAAAGTTATATTTAATTTTGCTATAGCTTACTTTTTTATATTGCTAGTTAATTATGCTGTTAATAGCTAGCTTAAAAAAATAATTTATAAATAATTAAATAAAAACAAATTAAAAAAAATATGTTTATTAATAAGTAAATAAAACAGCATTAAGTACAATTGTATTGTTAGCATAAATAAAATAAAGCTAATTAAATAAAAACGTAGTTTATTATTTATAATTATATATATAAATATATATATTTAGGTATGCATAATATATAACTTATACCTTTTTAAATATATATGTTTAGCTAAACAAACGCTTGCAATTTTATTATTTATTTTTGTTTTTTTTACATTTTTTTTTGCTTTTTATATTTTTTTTTATATTTTTTATATTTTGCTTTTTTTTTTAAACTTATTACTTTTTTAACTAGCTACGCTATAATTGCTTACTTGTTATAACTGTTATATTTAGCAAGCCGCTTTTTGCTAGCAACCTCTTTTTTACTAAAAGCATTCCAACAAGCTTTTTAAGCAAAACTAGCAAAGATTTAAAAAAAAAAACGCAGCTTAAAGCCTGGTTATGCTAGTAAATAAGTTAAAATAATAAAAATAAAATAAATTTTATACAAATTGAAAGTTTTATTAAATTAGTAGCGCATAATGCTTAATAAGCTTTGTGCTACAAACATAAAAAATATTAACTGTAAAGTTTAAACGCTGCAGAATTATTTTAAAGCCAAGTACAAAGTAGCAAACTAAAAAGTTATTAAAGCGCGCTACATAAAAGTTATTATTAATTATTAATGCTGCGTTTTAAACCTAAGCAGCGCAAAGCTGATTTTTAAAACAGTAAGTTATAACATAAGCTTTAGTTAAACAAAAAATGCTTTATATATAATATTTTTTTTAAAACGTTTAGCTAATTATATTAAAGTTGCTTATTTATTAATAAGTTTGCATAGCTTTCTGTTTAAAGTTTTTTTAATAGCAGCGCTGTTTAAAGTATATAGCTTTTGCTTAATTAACTAGTATAATTAAACATATATAAAAACTATTTATTTAAGCAAACTGTTTTTGCAGCTAACGTTAAAAAAGTTTAACGCTACTAAAGCTTAACAAAAACATATATTAGTAAGCACTTTAAAAATAACGTACAAACTTAATTACAACTTTGTTTTTATATATAATACTGCTTTTTTATTATTAAATTACGCTTTTTAAAACAAAACTAGCGTTTTATTATTTAATTAGCTAAATATGTTTTGTTAAAAAAATATAAGCTTAAAAAAACTTTACATAAAAAATACTGCCGATTTTAATTATTTAACATTTTTTTATAAAAGTGCTAGCATAATAAATATTTTAAAACAAGCATTATAGTTTTATATTAATATAAGCGTAAACTTAAGCTGTTTTAACGCAAACTATTACAAATTTAATATTAACTAAAGTAATATTAATTTTAGTTTTTTAATGTTTTAACTAAACTATATTAACATAGCAAATATTTTGCAGCAAATATTAAAAGCGCTAATTAAAGCTAATTATTTTAGCACTAACTATTTTAAGCTTTATAACTAACGTATAATATGGGCATCCTGCGCACACGGGCATTCTGCGCACTTTTTTATACTTTTATATATACATTTTTTTTTTTTTTAATATTTTAACAACTAACAATGGCATTATTGTATAAAGAAAAAAATATGCAGCTTGTATTACAAGCTATAAAACGCGACAAAAAATTATTTTTTTAACGCGCTGCAAAAATTTATAATGTTTTTTGTATAAATTTTTGTATACGCAGTGCTAAAATTTTTTTAAAGCAAAAAACACGTTTAAAAACATATAAATTATTAAAATTTAAAAAGCAATTAATTGTATAATATATATTTAACTTAAATGCGCAAGCATTTTTGTTTAAATTATATAATGTTGAAAATATAGCAAACTAATTGCTATATAATTGCAACGTGCTATTTGTTAAAGTTAATTAAGCTTTAATTTTTGTATAACAAAAACTTAAGCTTTATATATATTTTAATCGCTAAATTGATTATTAGCAAGTTTTTTGCAAAGATTTTAACGCATATTAAACATGCTTTACTTTTGTATAAAATATAATTATAATTAAAAGCATTTTAAAAAAAAATATTTATAATTTTAATAAAACAAGCTTTGTAATAAGCAAAATGTTGTTTAAAATAGTTATAATTTTGTTTAAACGTTATAAACAACTAAAAGTTATATAGCAAAATAATTAAAAATAGTTAATTATTATTTAAGCTGTTTTTTTGTATAGCTATTTTATGCTGCTTTATATTATTTTAGCTAGGCTTACTTATTTTTTTTTTAGTATAAAAACAGTAGTTTATTGCGTTTTTAAAAAATTGTAATAACAAAAAACAGTTAAATTATAAACAAAAAAAGTTTAAATTAAATTAAGCATTTTAATAAGTATATAGCTAATTATATAAAAAATGTTTTTTGCTTTTTAATTTTAAACAGCTATAAAAGCTATTACTTTACTAAATTTAAGTTGTATGCTAAATAATATAATATTATTATATTTTGTATGCTTTTTTATTTATTATATTAATTTTAGCTTTTTAATATTAAATGTTTTAGTTTTTTAAAACGGTTGTACAGCAAAAAAATTAATAAATTAGTTTAAATATATATTATGCATATTAAAAAAAAAGATTTTTTTAAGTTATTTTGCTGTACATATAACGCTTTAATAATTAAACAAAATATTTAAAAAAGCTTTAAAAGAGCTAGCTTTATTTTGTACAATTTAATACATATTATTTTTTAACTTTTGCTAAAAAATTTAAAAAAAACATTTTTATAGTTATTTATTAAACTTTTAATTTAAAAGTTAAAAACATTATATAATACAAAAAATGCCAAATTATAAGCTAAATATATTAAAAACAAAGTTGTATAATATTAAAATAGCTTTTTAACAGCTGTTTTAAACGCAATTAATTTAATTGCGAAAAAAATAAGCATGCTAAAACATTAAGTTATACTATTGCAAACTAAAGTAGCTAAACTTTAAAAAGCAAATTAAAAACTAAGCCAACGTTGTTATATAAAAAACAAACAGATTTAAGCAAAAAGATTATTTATTATATAAAAAAAACAAGATTAAAAAACTTAAAAAGTTGTTAAAAAGCAAATAAATAACAAAATATAGTTAGGTAGTTATTATATAAAAAAAAGTGTAGCACAAATATAGCGTTATAAAATATATAGCAAACTAAAATATAATGCTTATACATGCTAAAACAAAGCAGAAATATTTAGCAAAAGCGATTTTAATTAATTTTAATTAATTTTTTTAGCTATAGTTAAGTTATTATAGTTTTATATACAAAAGCGCAAAAAAGTGCGCAAAATGCCTGTGTGCGCAAAATGCCCGTGTTATACGTTATAATTAGTTTAATATTAACTAAAATAATGCTAATACTAATTTTTTTATGTTTTAATAAAAAAAAGTGCTAAAACTTTTAATTAAGCTTTATATTATTTAGTTAAGTGCTGTTAGCTTTAGCTGTTGTACGTTTTAAATTATTATTTTAGCATAGGCTTAGCAATAACTATTGCAGTTTTATATTAACGCTAGCGCAAACTTAGCTTTTAGCGCCTTTTTTAGCTCTTTGTATTTTATAGTTAAAGCTAGTAACCTTTTTGCCTAAAGCTTAATTACTTAAAGCTTATTTTTTAGCTTAAACAATTTTTTTTAAGCAATATTATGGCTTGCTAAGCAAAATGCTTATTTTTTTTTATTAAACAAGCTACTACAAGTTTTTATTTTTTAGCGTTAGCGCATTTAATATTTGCTGCGCAACATATTTTTTAGCTTACGCTATTATAGTTTAGTTAGCAGCTTATTTAAATTATTTTATAATTTGTTTATTTATTTAGCTTACAACATTTTTAAGCTATTAGCTAAAAAACTGTTAATAAAAAAAAAAATTTTTTTTGTTTAGTTAGTAGCAAAGTAGCAAAGCTTAAAGTTTAGCAATGCTTAATATTTTTAATTAAAACTAAAACTTAGGTTTTTGCTACGTTTAAAACTTAAGTTGCTATTGCGCTTAAAAAAGCTTTAAGTTAGCTATTTATAAATAAATATTTAATTAGCTTAAATGTTGTAATATAGCTAGCTTTTTATTTTAACAAACTAAAAGCAGCGTAAATAAAAGTGCTAACTACATATAAGCATATAAGCAACTAAATTGTGCGTAAGCTTTACAAGTATGCTATTTAAAAGCTAATAAAAAAAGCTTTTAAAAATAACTATATTAAACGCTTAATTTAAGCACATAATATATGTTAAAAAATGCGCGCTATTTTAAACAAAATTAATTTTTTAAGCTTAGTTACGTTTTATACTTTAGTATATAAAGTTAATAAATTATATTAATTAATTAAAATAACGTTTTAAGTTTATAAAACTAAACTTTTAAAATTTAAATAAAAGCAATAATAAAAAAATTATAAAAGTTAAATATAAACTAACTATTTTTTAAGCTATTTTTTTATTAGTTTGCAGCTTAAAACTTAAATTTTAAATTATTTAAATACATTTTATTATATTGTTTTTATAAAAAGTGCTAGTTTATTTTTTTATTAATTATTTTTTATATTTTTGCAATATAATACTTTTATTTTTTTAAAAACATTTTGCAAAATATTATGCAAAACTTTATATAAAACTTTATGCAAAACATTTTTTTATTATTTAATAAATTGTTTTAAATATTTTGCTATATTATAACAAGCTTTAGCAATTAAGCAGCTATTTTAAGCAATAATAGTTAATTAATAATTATAATATTATATTAAATAGCTATTTAAAACAATATTATAAAAATAAAAAGTGTATTTTATGTTTTTTTTTTTTTTTTTGTTAAAATACTGTATAATTTTTTAGCTAAGCTTTTTTTTTACCTGCTTTTTTAATGATTTACTTTTACAGCTTAGTACTTTTTTGCTAATTTTTTTAAATATTTTATTTTTAAGCAAAATGTTTTTTTAAGCTGCTATTTACGCTATTTTTTTTAACGTTTAAAGCTAAAAAAAGGACTTAGGTGTTATACTTTAATTTTAATTACTTTGCATGTTTATTTTTATTAAAAACGTAAGCTTTATATTTTAGTTTTAATTACTTTATATATTTATGTTTATTAAAAATGCAGGCTTTGTATTATTAATTAAAAAAAAGTTAGCGTTGCTTTTTTTATTGTTTTTGCTTTTATTTTTTTGCCTTTTTATGCCTTAGTGCGCTGCTTAGATATGCTAATCAAAATGCGCCTTCCGCGTAAAGTTATTCTTATACTTATTGCATTAATAAAGGCGTTCTTTAAAATGTACCGCCTAAATATGCTGATTAAGATTTATTTTTTACATAAAGTTATTTTTATATTTGTTGTACTAATAAAAGCGTTTTTTAAAATGTATTGCCCGGATATGCTAATTAAAGTTTAATTTTTTTAAAAAATAAAATTTTTTTATATATTAATTGCACTATTTAAACAAGAATATAAATTTATTTTAATATTTTTTAATATTATAATTTTAAACTTTGGTATTATATAAATAGTTATATTTTTTATAAAACTTGTTTAAGCATTTTTTACAGCTAAATATAATTTTGTTTAATAAATAATAGTTTATATAATATATAAGTTTATTTATTAAAAGCTGTAGGTTGCTGCATTTTAAGCATGCAAAGTTATAACTACTATTTTTAATCCAAAGTTTAATTAAAAACAAAGCACTGCTTATAAACGTTTGCTAAAAGCATTTTATATTTTGCAGCCTTAAATTAGCACTTTATATTTTATCGCTTATTATATTGCAAAGCGCAGCAAATGGCCTGTTTTATAAAATTAACTATAATACTGCGCTTACGTTTTGCCAAATATTATAATTATACTGCTTTTGCGCATAGTTAGTTGTAATAATAATAAACTTTATAATAAAATAAACTTTATTTTAGCTAAAAACAAAATCGAAATTATTATTATTTAAAAAGCTTTGGTATTTAGTTTTTATTGCAATGCTATATTAAAAATATTTTTTTATAGTTGCTTTTATTAAATAGCAAATAAAAAGAATTATTAAAAAGCTTATTTTATTAAAGCTTAACTTAAACTGGATTTGTTTTTAGCTTAAAAAAAAAAGCTTTTTTTTAAGTTATTGCAATTTGTAATACTATTAATATACAACTTTAAATAAAAGCTGCTTAAATATTAAGTTCTTTTTGTTAATATTTAAGTTTTTTATATTTCGGTTGCATTTTTTTAGCTTATTAACTTAAAATTATGCTTACTGCTAAATAGTATTACTGTTTTAAAATACAACTTAAGCACAAAGAACGCTTTAATTATAAAACGGGTAAAAACTTTTTTTTTAAAATAGTTAATTAATAAAATAATAAAATAATTTTTAAACTTGTTTTAGCTAATAGTATGCTTTATAGCAATTTAAAGCATAGTGCTATATATGCAATTATAAAAGCGCTGTTTTAATTAGCACAACTTAAAGCAATAATTACTGCTTTTGTTACAAATTACAAATAAGTTATATAAAATTTTTTTTAATAACTATAAATGCTGTTTTGCTAATAGCTGTTTAGCAAAGTTTAAATATATACTAGTTTGCGTTACGTTAAAAAAGTTTTTAAAACGCTTATTATTGTTTACAATAACTTTATTAAGCTGCTTAAGCCGCTTTTTGCAGTCTGCGATCAAAATGCTAAAAAGCTAATAAATAATAGCGCAGTTTGTTAAACTATTAAAAAAAAACCTTAGCTTAAGTTCTTTAGTTTTAAAAATTGTATTATTGTTATAAGTACGTAGCTACTGTTTTAAAAGCAGCAGTATTATTAAAGCTATATTTCGTTTTATAAAGTTAATAATACTAAAAGTTATAACTAGATTGTTTGCTGTATAATTTGCTAACACTTTGCAGTCGCTGTTAACAATTAATAATGCGCAATTATATGCTGCGTTTAAAAAAAAAGCAAAAAAACTATTATTAAACTGTAGTTAAAGCCTTATTTAATTGTAAAACTTTATTAGTTTATTTTAGTTTTAGGTTTTTTTAAAAAAAGCAAGCATATATTTATATACTTTGTTAATAAATTGCTAAAATGCTTTAATATTGGCATAAAAAAACCGGCTAAGCTTTTTAAAATATTTTTAGCATTTGCGTAACAATTTTTGTTAAACTTATTAACGCAGTATAGTTTTAAAAAAAAGCTTTAAGTATTTAAATTAAATAAATAGGGTTTAGAAAAGCAACTTTTTTTGCTACTTAAAGATAGCTTTGGCTATTTCGGGTCCTGTTTTTCTTTTTACAAATAGCGCCGTTATTATTGGGCTTGTTTTTAGCATTAACAGTTTCATACTCGGAATAAGCAAAAGCCTTATATTTAAAGTTTTATAAGTTTATAGTTTTAATATTGTTATTATAGTTATTACTATTATTATAATTATTAACATTTTATAGTTGTTAATATATACTTTATATAGCGTAAATAAGAAAATTATTTTTTTATTTATATTGTTATTAAAATTTTTATAGCTATTAACACCTTTATAGCTATTAACATTAAAAAAAAGTGTTTAAACAGCAGTAATAACAAGCTTGTTTTGTTTTTGTTTGGCCGTTTTTTTAGCAAAAAGCTTGGTTTTATTTTTTACTTTAACTATTCTTTTAAAAAAAAGCTTGGTTTTACTTTTTGCTTTAAGCATTTTTTTGTTAATAAGCTTAGTTTTATTAAAGGTATTAGCAAAAAAAAGTATTAAAAGTAGTATTAGTTTATTAACGTATAAATATAGCGTTGTTTTTAATAAAAGTAAAATATATAAAAACTTAATAATAAAATATAAAAAAAGTGTTAAAAAACGCTTTACTTTTTTTGCTTAAGGTTTTTTTTTACTACTTTTGTTGCCTAGCATAAAATATATACTAAATATTACAACCTAATATTTTTTTTTTTTTATTGTATTAGCTGCTATATAAAGTAGCTATATTTATAAAAACTTATACTTTATTTATATATACAATTATAATTTACAGCGTTTTTTTTAAGCTAGCTGCCTTATTAATTGTTTATTTCTGTTTTTGTTGTTAGTAAAACAAACTGTAATACAAGACTTATTAAGGCTTAGCAGCTGTATGCTGCGCAGGCTACTTATAATTAAGTAGTTAATGTTGTTATTTAATACAGCTAATAGGTTTAACATCTGTTTGCAGCTATAAAACAAGCAATACTAAAAAGCAATATTAATACTATATATAAGCTAATTGTTAATAAATTATGCTAATAACTATATTGTATAAAAAGTTTGTATAGCAAGCTATAAAACATTTAAAAAACTTTAGCTAAGTTTCTTTATTTATTTACTTTATTTAAACTATTTTTGTTATTTAAGCCACTTTAATTATTTAAGCTTTCGCTATTTGCGCTGTTTACAACTTTAAAAAAAGATTTAATACATAAAAAAAAAAAAAAATGCTATTGTTGTACTGCTTTTGCAAACTACGCACAGCTTTATAAACTACGTTTATTTAAGCACTATGCTTAATAAAATAATTATAAGCTTTTTGCAAGCTGTGCTTTTAATATATACGCTTATATACTTTATTTATATAAATAAGCAGCAAAAAAAAAAAATTGTTAATTAGTTGCTACTTATTATAATTAGCAAGCAGTTGTTTAAAAATATACTTTATAATAAAAGTAAAATTATATGCTGCAGTAAAAAAAAAGGTTTTATAATTTAGTTTTACGCTGCTTTTGCTGCTTAAAGCGTTTAATATTTTTTAAAAGTAATAGCCCCAAATTGCAGCATAAAATTTATTACTTTTTAGTTATTTAAAATTAAACCTAGGTTTTTAAAACAAAACTGTAAACAACGTAAACAAAAATTAGTAAAAGCAGTAGTTTTAAATATGCTTAAGCATTAGAAATGCTATAATAACATATTTTGCTTTTAAAATATTTGCTTTTAAAACTTTTGTGTTATATAAAGCATTTGCATACGTGCTATATATCTTTGTTATAACAATTGCACAAAATATAAAACAATTGGCATTAGTAGGAAGTTGCGCGTTTTATTTGTTTAGTCCGCAAAATATTATTTTGTTTTTAAGATCTAAGCAGTATTTATTTAATGCAAAAATAACAGCTTAGAATAAGTCTTTAAAACTATAAAAAAAGTTATAAGTAATTAATATATACAATATAATTACAGCTTAAAAAAAAGCTTTGTAGCTTTAAAAGCAACTAAAAAACTTTTAATAGAAATTTAAAAATAAAAAATAACTCCAGCTTCGAAAATTATTTACATTTTTAGCTTTATTAAGTCTATTAATAAGTTGTTTTTATATTCTAACTTAAATTAAGCAGCATTAAACTTAAAATATTTTTAAGCCTTTTGCTTTAGCAGCTAAGGCTTATCGATTTTAATTTTTATTAGCTTTACTTAATTAACAAAAAAGGCAGTTATAAATAAGTTTATTTTGTTTAATATTGCATTTAAAACGTAGCATTAATATAATATATTTATAACATTATAACAGTTTTTGCTATTAAAATAATATTGTTAATAAAAATATTGCAAAAATATTAAGTTTGTTAGTATTATAATAAATAAAGTAAAAGGTTAAAGTATAGGGTTAAGATTTAAAAAAGCGCTAAAATAAATGCTATTAAAAAAAAAAATTGCTAGCATTTATATTTTTATTTAACGGAGTTATAAAAAAATAATTAATAAAACTGTTTAATAATAACTATTTAATATACACAATTGCTTGCCCTTTTGCTATATATTAGCGCACGCTAAGCTTAACTAGGCATAACATATAGTTAAAAACAAATAAACTATTTTAAAAATAAGTTTAATAGCAAAAAAATGCTTAAGCAAAATATAAAGTAACGTTTGCTATAAATATAATTGTTTCCGGTAGCAAAATTAAATATGCTTTTTATATAACAGTAATAAATTTTATTAGTTTTTAAAAACGTTTAATAGCTGCTAGCGTTAACAACATTTTTATTTTGCTACCTATTTTATTGTTAATATCCACTTTTGTAATATTTACTAAAAAATGCGTTTAAATGCGTATATATAACGTAAGCGCCGCTTGCTGCTTAATAAATAAGCACTTATTTAAAAATGTTACAAAAGCTAGTTTTTTAAACAGCGCTGCAAATACATATGGTCTTTAATTCTTTATATTTAATTAATAACATAAGTCGGCCGTTTTTTAATTTTTAGTTTAATTAAAAAAAGCATATTTATATTAAATATTAAACTAAATAATTATAATAATAAATATTATGCTGCTTTTATAAACAAAATAATATAGCTGTTGTTTTTATTATTATTAAAAGTAGAAAAATAAGTGTTTAACAACAATAGTTGCTAACCTACTTTATTTTATAGTTATATTTTAAAATAAAGCAAAAATAAATACAAAATTTTAATATTAATTGCAAACTAATAATTATTATGTGTAATAAGTAAGCAATACTTTTTTTAAAAGTTAAGTTTATACTTAGTTTTTATTATAATATTATAGTTAAATATAAAACTAAATTATATTTTATACTTTTTTTTTATATAATATAATATGTTAAAAAGTTTTTTTAGTTTTTTTTTAGTTATGCAAAATATAATTAAATAATGTTTATTATAAACATGATTAAAAGGCATAGCAAAGCAAAATATAACTAAATAATGCTTATTATAAACGTAATTAAAAGCTGTAGTTAAAATAATAAAGCAGCTAATGCTACTTTTTTAATTTTCTTTTTTTTTTTAAACTTTTTTTAACTTTAACAAGTTTTTTATGCTTTTATAACTTGCTTTTGCTATATATATTTTTATTTAAGTTTGCTTTTTTTTTTAATTTTTTAATATTATAAACCTTTATTTTACTTTTTCATTTTGCTTTTGCAGCTTACTATTAGCACATTACTAACAAAAAATTAGTTTTAAAATTTCTTTTATTGCTTACTACGCTTTTTTATTGCTTAAAATAATTTTTTTATATTATAAACCTTGCTTTTTTTATATTTAGCAAGCATTTTTAAGCTTAGTTATTATAACAATGTTATTTTTTATAATACAAGCGCAAAGCTACTTAAATATATTGATTTTTAAAATTGTTTTTAATATATTAAACTATTTAAACTTTAATACTGCATTAGCTTTTGTAAAAGCTTTTTTTTATTATTAGAAATGCTTATATAAAAAAGTATATTTAGAACTTTTTGCTAAAAACAATTAAAAATTAAAAAAAAAACTTTATTATTTATTATATATTATAGCAAATTTTCTTTTCCGCTTTTTAGTTTTTTTTAACAATTTTTAATATGCTTAAACTGTTTAAACTTATTTTAAGCTTAGCTAAAGTTTTTACAAATGCGTTGCTTTAGCTATTTAGCTTAATATTTGTTAATATTTTTGCTAAAAACTATTAGTTAACGTTAGCAAAAAGTTTCTAAGTAAAAAATAAGCTAGCAAAAATTATTTTTAATGCTTAGCTTTGTTTGTTTTACTTTATTTATTAAGCAAAATATTATAGTAAATAAAATAATATGCTAATAAATGTAGCTATTAAAACCGGTTTAAAAAGCAGTTACTTAAAAGCACTTTTTTAAACAAAAGCGTACTAATTTTATAGCTATTTAAAAAGGCATTTTGTTACTACGTTTTTTTTGTTTAATAGCCTTTTAAAGTTTATAGTTAATTAAGGCATAATTAAAAAGGATTAGCTTAAATAAAGCCGTTTGTTAATAACATTATTAATAACAAAATTGTTTAAAAGCAAAAATAGTAATATGCTAACAAGCAACTTATAAATAAATGCGCGGCCGCTTTAAAACAACTTTTTTTATGCTGCCGTTTACAGTTATTATTTTTAAAACGTATACAATTATTTAAATAGCAAGTTTAAAAAAGTAGTAAGCAAGCTTAAAATAAACCTTGCTTTTTTTTTTGTTGCAGCTGTTTATAACTAAGTTAATATAATAGCGCGGCTATTAAAGCAGCTTGTTTTAACGTATTTTAAACAAAAGCTGTTAAATAAAGCTTTGTTACACTTTGTTATATATATAAACAATTAATACTTTTGCTAAAAAAAAAGGTTTAAAAAAACAATAAGGTTTTTGCTTTTTTGTAGCGCTTAAGCTAATTTGATTTACTTTATTTTATATAACCTGCGTTAAAAAGTTTTTAGTACTATAAATAATAAAAAAAGCATAAGCTGCTGCTTATATATTAACGTTAACTTTTATTATTTTTTATTGTTTTGTTTGTTATTATAATTAAAAAAAAATAAGCTAGCAAGCAGGTCGCAGAGTTGGCGAATAAGCTATTAAGCATTATAGCGCGTTAGTTTATTATTTATATACTTAAGTTATATTGCTATTGCTTTTTAATATACAAACAAAACAATATTTAAATTAATTAATATATAATTTAACTAAAATACAAAAAATAAAGCTTTTAATATAAATTATTTTTTAATTTAAATTATAAATAATTTCTGGTATTTTTTGCTATTTTTAAACGCTGTTACAACTGTTAACTAAAACGTTTAATTTTTTTAACTTTTATTTGCTTAAGCCTTTGCTTACTTTATTTTATATTTTTGTTTGCGTTTACTTTTAAGTTTTATTTATTTTTATATTTAACTTTAAATATAATATAAATAATATTGCAAACTTTTTTAAGTTAATATATTAATAACTTTATAAGCTTTATATTTAGCGTTAAAATTTTAATAGATTTATTATTTGCGCAGTTAAGCTTTTTAAATTATACTATTTTTGCACGTTTATTAGGTTTTAAAAAATTGCTTTATATTTAATTTTTTTGTTAAGTTTTTTTAGCTGCAGCTATATAATTAAAAATATTAACAATATATAATAAAAGCACTTGCTACTTATTATTAATTACTACTTATTATTAATAATTACTTTTGCTAATAAGCACTTATTGTTAACAGCTACTTATTGCTTAGCACAACATTATTATACTATATTAATAACACTTTTTTAAAATACAACGTATTATTACTTTTAAATACATAATATTTTTTTATATATATTTGCCAGTGCTAAAAAGTTAACTAAATAATAAAGCAGCTTAAAAATGTTAAAGCGCAGTTTTTTTAATTGCAAAAGCTTTTAATTACTTTTAAGGCTTACAATTTATAAGCAGGTTACTTTGTTAATTTTTAAAATGTTAAAAAACGCTATATAGCATTACCTTTTTTGAATTTATTTTAGTTACGTTTATTATAACTATAACGTTTATAGCTTTTATAATTGGCCAAGCAATTTGTAAGCTATACTATTAATAAAGTAATTGCAGCTAATTAGCAAATTTAACAATAGCTAGCTTTGTTTAATATTTAAAAAAATATATTAAAAATCTATAAAACCGTATTAAAATGTAATAAGCTTTTTGCGCTAACTAATTAGTTACTTTTTATACACTTTTAAATGCGGCAGCTAAATAGCAAACAAAACAGTTAATAAATAAGCAAACAAAGCAACAAACTAGTAGCAATATTTAGCAAGCATATTTTAAACTAAAAAGTGGGCTAAAATATATGCAGTTATATTTTATTGCGTATATAACATTTTTAGCTAAAAGCTAATATTAAATATAGCTAAACTAAGCAACCTTTTAGCTGCTTTTAAAAAGTAAATAATATACATATATACCTAGCTTTTTTAGCTATTTAGTTTTATAACTTAATAGCATTATTTATTTTATTTTTATTATTACTTATATTATTACGCTTTTATTAATAGCTATTTGCTTATTATTTACTTTTATATTACAACTACGCTAGCAATAATAACTTTTTTTTGCAATAAATATAAATACAACCTTTATTAAAAATATTAAGCTTATTTATATATAATTTAATTAACTTAATAATATTAAGCTAACTAGCTTGCAGTTATAAAAGATTTTGCTGTTAACTTTATATGTTTTGTTAAAAATAAAACATATATTATTAAACTTAAAACGTTTGCTGCCAGCGTTAACAGTTATACGCTTATAATTTTTAATAATACTACTTTTTAAAAATAAGTAAAAAAAACCTGCAACTAAACTTAAAGCTATAAACAGGTTTAAAATTTTTTTAAATTTTACAATTTAAAAACTTGCGTTGTTAAATATAAAGTTATACACGTTAACAATAGCTTTTTTTTTTAACAACTTTAGTATTAATTATTTGCTAACTAGCTATAATAGCACTGCTAATTACTAAGTTTGCTATATTTAACCCGCTGCTATATTTTAACTTATTATTGTTTATAAAAAAAACTAAAAAAACTTATAAAAAGCTTAAAATAAATTTTTGTTAAAATGTTTTGTTATATTTAAAAGCTAATATTATAAATAAATTTAGACTGCTTTATTATAAAAGTATTAGTTAAATTTTTAAATAAGCACTTATGTTACAGTTTAAAAAATAGTAACTTGTTTTACAAGTAATGCTAACTATATTTTTATATTAAAAAACTTTATATAACTTGTTATTGCTACAATATTTTAATTTATACATGTTAATTATATTTAATCTTTATTTTTATAGCCTGTTAAAAAAGCAAAAAAATGCTTATAAGTTACTTTATAGTTAGTTTTAATAGTTTGTTTTGCTAACAAAGCTGCTTACATAATCCTGCTTTATAAATAATAATATAAAAATAACGTTATTATAAAAATATATATGTATATTAATACGTTTTAATGTTTACAGCTTTTAAAAGCAAAAAACAAATATTTATATATATATAATTAACTTTATTTTTTTTGTTTAACACTATAATTTTTTTTTAATACTTAGTTATGCTGTTTAAAAAAATAAATAATAAAAACGTTAGCATATTTGCTAAACAGTACAAATTAAAAGTATGCAGCACTTAAACGTTAAACAGTAAACAAAATAGCTAACAAAAAGCAGCTTAAAAAAAACTTTTTTTAATTAAGCAATATTAATATATATGCTATTTTATAAGCTAGCTTAGCAAATGCTTTGTTTTTTATAACCGAAATTGTAGCTATTATAAAAGGAATTCGCAACTTTTTTAGCAGCCCGGCAAGCAAACAAAACAGTAACGCAAAACTAGCTTGCAAAAATATGCAAAAAATAAAGCGGCTTATAAAACGTTTTAACAATAGCTTATAAGCTTTTTAAACAAGCAACAACGTTATAAAAGCAAAGTTAGCTACAAATTAAAGCTTCGCAAAAAACAGCTAGTTTAACAAAAACTAACAAACCGCTATATTTACTTAAATAAAATTATTTTTTTTTTTTTTACTATGTTTATTAATAACAAAAAAAGCAAATGCAGCAAATTAACTATATAAAAACTTATAATAAAATAAAAGTTAATTTTTATAAAAATGTTAAAAATAATTAATTAAAAAAATTAAATTAAGATTAGCAATAGCTACTAGTAACAAATAGCTAAAATATTTATAATGCAGTATAATTTTATATATGTTTTTAAAATAATATAACAACTTTTGAAACAACTCCTAATACATGTCTTTAAAGCTAAGATCCTTCCGAAATGGGAAATCGTTGACTCCAGCGGTTAAGGTGGTTTAGATTGGCCTGAGACATCCTGGGAAGGTAGGTGTGGGAACAAGATGGCGTCCAACAGCAGCCTTGCGAGAATCCAAGTCACATCCTGCATTGCTTACAATTTACTCCAATTGTACCTAATATCCAACTAAGACAGCATGCTTTTGGCCTCCTGTGCATTATACAGCTCATGTCACACTATCACAGCAGCATTTCCCCATGTTGCAAGCACGCCGAGATCAGGTTGGTGCAGCAAATTACCTGCAATGTTCATTTTGAAGTCCCCATGTTTTGAGTCATAAAAAGATTGTCGTTAAGGCAGATACGGTTGGATCCCAAGTCGACCTTTGCAATTTCCTCGTATCTCAGCCAATGGGTAGGGCAATAAAGACAGCGATCACCAATAGATAGGACACCGATGCAACGGCTACATGAAACCAAGGCTCACAGAAAGTTACGTCCAGAAGTCCCTATTCTAGGCCGTGCAGGATTTAGGGCCATTCACACCTGTAGTGTGTGTTGGATGTAGCAGGCTGGAGCGGGCCGACTGGGTTGTGTTGGTCCAACCATCTGAACAACCGTATGTTCATGAAAATTGCCAGGATTTAGTCATGGCTAGTTAGACGTGATGACCGACTTATGTGATAAGCTCTCTGGTTCAAGCGTTTTATAAACCAATATTATTACTTTAGTCTGTGACCATGCTGCTGCAGGGAAGCCTAGACAGGGACTCCCACGGACTGGTACATGACGCATCCAAGGAAAAACGCCAACAAATTATAGGTGGCATGCATACCACACACTACCCTGAAGAATACGGTGGTAGAGCCAGCAGAAGAGGTGTGTAGTAGTTCTTCTTATACCGGTTTCCTTCCACATCTCATGCAATCACATCCCATAAAGCAGTCGACAACACTTGACTGATATTTGAGACACCCCACAGACTTTTCTTCCACTCCACCAGCCGTGGAAGGCTTGACACAATTTTCCTGCTGTCCTCATAGATCCCATGCCCCTTGGCCATTAGACTACTACAATTTTATCATACTCACCTACACATTTTGATTAGCAGCCCGTATCAAAATTCGTGGTCCACTTCGATTTCAACTTCGCACCAAGTTTCTAAGAATCATGGCTTCCGTGGCGAGGTTGTACAACACGCTGCCCAACCTTGGTGAGGCTGAAGAGAAGCTCGCAAATCAGCAGTTCGACTTGGTTGAGTTGGCAAATCTCCTTGCCGCCTACAGTTACGAATTCGGTATATACCTTGTTCATGCCCATTGCAAGCTAGCTGAAGGAGAGATCATGCTTGCCAATGGAAATGTCTCGGAGCCAAAACACATCTCGGAAGTCGGTTAGGACAATGCAAGGTCGGTGTGACTAGCTGCTACGTAACGCAGTATGGGTTACATATTATAGGCGCATGCAACACCAACCACAGGACTCTCGGGCAACTACCTGACAAAATTCAACATGTGCGTTCTAACCAGCGTGGAGATGCTTTGGATCATACAGGGGCTAGCTAAGCCCAGACTTTCCGTCTTGTTGAACAGGTACCGAAAAGGACAAGGATACTAGGACTCGGGAAGTAACTATCTCGCCTTTGCTAGCCTCGGATCTAGAACTACTTGCAGCAAAAAAACCCCTGTAACAGTTCCCATGCAAAGCCTAAGCGATATCCTTTGTTAAAGCTTTTATCTGGCTGCGAGACTAGCAGCGCTTACTCCTATACCCTTGCAGACTGCGTAAAACATTCCCGGTGTAGAACTTAGTCGGGGGCCGCCCCTGGAGGAGACATAGTAGGGTATTCGAATAGGTCGTGGACCTTGGGTCGGCTTTACCCCTTTCCATGTTTATCGTCGATCTTAGCGCGTGAGCTAATAGGTACCTAAGAACAGGGTAATAGCTAAAACGCTATAGATATAGCGCGTAGTAGGAAAGTGTATAAGTAGCCTAATCGACAAAACAGCGATAAACCCTAGGACAGTTTTATGCATGCAATCTAAAATGCTAGTGCCCGCTAATACAAGATTGAGCTGGAGGACTTATATGATATCAATTACTGTTTCTACTTTCTTATCGGGCTTTGATCAACAATGGTGGCCTTTCGAATTTCAAGTAAGCCTAGATATCATGGCGTGGCATACCACCCTAAAGGCATACAGCTAGATAGCTGCAAGTAAGAACGATAGGTCGATGCGATCGATCAGCTAAACGTACTTGTTAAGAACTACATTTATTGTGAACCCTGAAAAGCCTCTTATTAGTTAAAGCTCGGTAAAAATGATTGTTGATACCATATGTTGCGAATACGGCTAGTTTAACATGAAAACCGACTTATGTCCACCCCGCCTAAGTAATTTATCCCAATTTTCCAAATCTCCGCACTGAAAACATGGCTTACTAAACCGGAAGCCATTGTTATGACAATAGAAATAAACCACACCAAACTGCCCACACTTCAAACATTCTATGCCGTCCACCCATCTACGTTTCTATTAGTGACTTTAACTGCTCGGTGTGTTTTGGGCAACGATACCTCAGTCCTCTGCATTCTTGGCATTCCTTGGTCTTAGCTTCTTTAATTACGTTGTCTAGTGTCTTTTAGAGATTGGCATGAGTTCCGGACCGGTAAATAGGAATACGAACCAAACTTTGGGAAAGGGGTATTGTAGGATCTTCACCTTGAGTTGTGCTTCGGTATTCCCTATTGCCAATTTGAAGAAATTTATCTCTGTTGGAGTTGCCGTTAGCTGTAGTTGAGATGATGGTTTTATATATGAGACGGCGCAGGCAATGTAGGAAGTAAGCAGAACTAAGGTCTCGCGGGCCACCCTATCGCGGGCCACTTACCAATTTTACTACTAATTATTTAACAAAGCTTTTTTTTTAGCTAATACTACTTATTTTACTGTTTTTTCGATAATTTTTTGTTAATTAGCTTATTGCTACTTTAATAAAGTTTTTAATATCTAATATTTTAACTTGTAGCATTTTTATATCGCTTGCTTTATTAGCATACATTTTTTATAACTTTAGCAGCTTTTTTATTTGCTATACATATATTATTTAAATAAATTGCTAATTTAGCGTTAATTTAATTTAATTTTTGTTTTAACTTTTTTAACTTTTTTTTAAAGTTTAGCTTTAAAATAGTTAACGCGCGCTTATAATAACACAATTTTTAAAACTTAACTATTTAAAGCTTTGTTAACTTTTTTTGCAAACAGCTTTTAATAAAAGTTATTAAAAAAAATATACTTTATAACAAGTTTTATATTAGTTTGTTACAAATTTTAACTTTTTATAAACGTTTTAATTATTATATTTAATATAATATTTAAAAAATTAAATGTTTTTAGCTGTTTAACGCTTAAAAAGTTAAATAGCGTTAACTTTACTATATTTTAGTTTTTAAAAATTATATATTTCGACTTTAATAATACTAAACAGTTTTGCAGCTATATTTTAGCTGTTTTTTAAGCTTGTTTAATTATATATATTGTAAAAATATTAATTTAAGCTTTATAATAAGCTATTAACATGTTTTATTTAAAAAGCTTAATGCTTAAATAAGCTGTTAAAATAGTTTTAAATTATTTTTATAGCTTTTTTTTTAAATAAACTAAAAATATTAACGTTTAATATTTATATAACATAATTGCAATAAAGCTTATAAAACATTAGCTATACTTTATTTTGCATACAAATAGTTAAAAAAGCATTATATATATAAAATTTATAGCTATTACAAACTAATATTATTTATATATTATTAAAAAAAGCTTAAATATATAAAACAAAAATGTTTTTAAACTAATTTAATATAATAGTTTTACTAGTTTATTTATTAAACAAATACTAAAATTGCTAGTTTTTAAATAATTTTTAGTTATTATTAAAAAACTATTATTATTAAACATTAACATTTTTAAAAATAATTAATAACAAAAAAGCTATATTATTAACTAATATATATTTAAAGCAAATAATTTATTTGCTTTTTTTAACATTATATTTTAAAGCTAGTTAATTAATAGCTTTATAAATAGCTTAATAACTTTTTTTAATACTTTAGCTAACTTTTATTTTGTTAAAATTAAATTAGCAGCAAACTAAAATATTTGCAATATTTAAAGCGTTAAATTAATTAAAAAAAATGTTAATATTAATTATAATTATGCTATTAATACGTTTATAGTTAATAATTTTAATTTTAACAAAAGTTATTTTATTTTTTTAAGCTAAAAAACGTATATACTACTACTTTTTTAGCTACTAAAAGTTATTTAAAACTATTAATAGCTGTTAAATTATTTGTTTAAAAATAATTATTATAAATATAAAACTAAATTTAATTTAGCTAATAGTTTAAATAGCTAATTGCTTTTTAAAGTTTGTAAATAATATTTAAAATATTAATATGTTTTTTTTTAAATTAATATTTTAGCTAAACAGTAGCTAATATAAGATTTAAGTACACTTTATTTTTTAGCAGCTTAACGTTATAACATACTAAGTTTAACATTGCATATTATAACAATTGCACATTTTCTATTGCTTAATAAAAGTATTACAATAAAATTTAGTTAAAAATAAATAAATTAATATAAAAAAAAGATTTTATAGTTAAGTGGTTGTTGCGTTGTTATATAAACAAAAAATTAGGTGGCTGGGAGAAAATGCGCTAACATGGGTGGCCCGCGATGGGGTGGCCCGCGAGACCCTAGTTCTGCTTACAAACATGGCAGGATAGGCGGTGACATTCTGAGCCGTCACTAGTGAGTACCATTCATTTTCATCCCAAGTCCACGGCTTATATATAGGGAATATGGGACCACTGAAATGCGTTATGGGCGGCGAGGTGCTAGGCACACTAGTATAAACGAGGCAGAGATCGTGCTCAGCTGTGGTCGTTGAACAAACTTCAGCCGAGTTCTGTTGTATAAGCATGTGGTCGGGGTTCATGGCTTGTGTCGGCGGTAGTTGTTGCACAGGATTCTAGGAACCTCTAGGTGACAATATTTTTATAGCCTTTGGACTACGGGATCGCTTGTCGGTTATGTTTATAGACGAGGATGATTCGTCGGATGCGCCAGCTCCCTGTTGCTGGCGATGTTCCTTCTGCTTTCGGCCTACGAGAAGCTGTTAGCCTCGGGCTTATTTAGCGTAATAGCTGAAGCTATAGATGCATACGAAAGGTACGCTGAGCAAGCCTGTTCTGTATTCTCCGACGCTCTGCAAGATCTCCGATCTTGCTCCAGTCCTCATGGACATTGACGGAGAGGGACAAAGAATTAAAGTGAGCAGCCCTATTCCCATCTTTCGAATTTTGTCTTGACGCTACGTGTTGGGTCATGGCCAGAAAGCAGGCAGCGGTTATCTGTGTCGAGCCCAGGTAATCGAACACATAAGAGAGAGGGAAAAACTGAATATATAAGAATGCTCTTTTTAGCCACCTACACAGCCAATCTCACTTATATCGAGCACACTTCTAGTATTCCGGATGCACAGCCTTGATACAAGTACTTGTACCAAGTCTTTGCTTCGCCAAGTCCAAATCCTCACTTCGCCACGAAGACAGAAGAAGCGGCTCAACTCGGTACATCTCGCCAACATCTACTGCGGACACGCCGCGGCGCGGTGCTTACACCCATCTCGGGTCTCATCCAATCAACCAAGGTACCTGACACCAACATATTACTTCAAATATTGGTATCTAGGCAGAAGCGTTATTGATTGTCCTTTAATGTAAAAAGTATAGGGTTCGTTGCCGGGACTGGATATCGTTGCAAAAGCCGTATCTTATTCGTTATTTAAGACTGGCCTAGGGCTACGCGCTATGAGGCTGTGTTTATTACGTTTTCCTTCGGTATAGATTGCCAAGTAGCCTTCCCCCCCCAAGGGGTGTAATTGCTGGTACTGCCTAAGTACCGGTTCTCGTACATCCAAATGCAGGCATGTGTTTTTTTTTGGATCCCGCAGTATAAGGCGATATCACACCGACGGCGAGGTCTTGGTTCGATTCTAGTTGATTCGTCCATGACGTTGTTTGTAATGTTTTTGGCCCCCATCTAAGTGTTGGGTCAAGGTTGCACTTGTCTGTTCCATGTCGGTTGCGATCACGGTGGACTCTACGGGTCTTCAAGGATGATTCCAAGCCCCCTTGGCCCGGTTACTGCGGCCGTATTCCTTTCCTATACCCCGCGCCGAAATCAGTGCCCTCGCTACGTTCTTGAGAAACTCCGAGATGAAATGGGCTCTGCTATCTTCCACCAGAAGTTACTTTTTACCTGCTGCTTAGTTTTACACTAAGATTGTAGTCTGCCATTGCCGTTTATAACTTTGTCCGCTGGCCTGTCAATATAGAATATCACGTCGCCTCTTTCGGTATCTTAAAGCTACCGGTGCTATCCCTCGACTGGGTCTCAAAGTGACTTACAAACCAACAACCCCTCCTTCTCCAGTCAGAAGCTACTATATTTTTTCTTTCTTACTAAATTTACCAAATAGACCCCATTATAATCATGTCGGACAAGGGGACAACCAGTGTTCCTTGTCGCGAGGCAACCGGGCAATCCAACCAAGACGGTGCTGATAAAGACCGTAACGATCATCAAGAAAGAACAGGGAAAAAAAGGGGTATATTACACTCTATATTAACACTATCTTATTTACCGAGATTTTCACGCCTCCACTAATAGCCATGGATCTTTGACGTTCTTAAATTTATCATTGGATATGTACAGGAAAGCATGGTACAGTAACGGCGAGCAACGCAGCTAAATTGTCTAATAATAATGATGTGTCCGTAACGTCGACAACCTTGTCTTCCCTCCCAAACGAACTCCTCGACGCCGATGACAACGTTTTTATACTGAGATACAAGCGGTTATTAACTGGGAATTCGTAGCCAGTGCACTATATGCATCGCTTTACCGAATCATTAAAATGCTTTTCTGTAAACCAGCTCTTAATTAGTTTAGATCGGAGTACGATTGTGCTAATAAGCTTTGTAAAGCTTTTTAGGAAACTATTTTTAACTGGATGCAGTAAAATTAAAGCGAGGCAACACAGACGTTTTTAGAGTAGTTTAGGTTCGGCTTTTTTATAAAGCTTGAATAGAGGCTGCAAAACTTACTTGAAAACAAGATACAGGACTTTTAGGGGGGGAAGCATTCGAGTTGTTAAGAGTATTTTAAGGAAGTATTTGTAACTCAAAAGACCAGTGTACATATTAAAGCGGGGCCAAGGAACACAACCAGCCTTTGGCTAGCCATGCTGCCGGCTCGCACCTAAAGAGATTTGACTACATGGCCGTCAAACACTTCCAAAGGATTTCACAAAAATTAGAAAGATCACTTAAATATAGAATGCAAAATCGAATCGTATAAAAAAGCAGCATTGTACATAAAAATAGCTAGTTTATGTTGTAGTTATAAAAAATCTTTGCCTAAGTATGTAGCAAAAAAAAAAGTAACTATATATATGTAACGCAATATTCAAAAAAACTCTTAGCGGGCTTAACATAAACATAGTTAATGCTATGTTCTCCCGCATTGCTTTAATATGCTGTAAAAAATATAACTTGCTGCCTAGATTTGCTTAGCCGAACGCAAAGCTTGAAATAGCCGAGGGCTTCGCGCTTGCAAAAGCCTCGTTTTAAGTTCGAAAGTGGGTAGCCGAATGCAGGACTTGGCTATTTCCACGGTAGCTAGACCTAGTTGGGAGTAGTCATCTTAAAACAGCAAAGCTTCTAACTACCCCTGCAGCAGTACAAATCACACTTATTCGGAAGTACCTCAAAGCATAATAGTTTATAGTAGCTCCCGTACAATTGAACTATGCTTTCTAAATTGAAGCCATCACCACTACTGCCCTCGTACTGAATATAGCGATTCTGGTAGATTTAGGCCTTGTACAGCCAGAATTTACACACTTCCACTACTTCTGCCGCCACTTCTACTGCAACCTTCAACCTTCAAGGTGCCTATGCTGCTTCCGTAGCTCACATAAATACAGTCACCTACTTCATTATCACCAACCTCGCTGTCGCCACCAACTGGAGCGGTTGACGACGGAAAAGGCAGTGTGCCCAGGCTGCTGGTGGTCCTACGGCCTCTACCACCACTATGGCTGCCTTTGCCACCTCTGCCACAAGTAGGTTCGACGTGTGAGAGGTCTCTCCTCGTACTGTTATCTCTGCTAACAGGTTGAGTAGTAGGAATTACAACATCGTCACCGCCGCCTTTGAAGGACTTCAACATCAACAAGCGGCAGTAAGGCCTGAGGATACACCAACTTTAGGTGGCAGAAGTACTGGTGGGTAAGACCCACTTAATTCAGCCAATCTCAACATAGCTGGATTATACTAATACAGAATAGGTCTAGCTACCGTGGAAATAGCCAAGTCCCCGAATGCAGAGTTGCTAACAATTAATCCGAGCGATCAACCCTATCAATCAATCAATCCTAAAAGCTACGGATTGATTAAATTGGCTTGTTAGGATTGATACTTGGTGCCTATTGTTTTGGTTGATTTTTTGGTAATAGCTTCACCCTAGGTACGTGAGATTTGGATATACCGGCCGTATTTCGGGTACTAATGTAGCGTGTTCTATTTCCAACACCGCGTTATGTGTCACGATCGTATAAAATGCTTTACAACATTGTATTAATGCTATAAACCAAGATTCTAAGCTAAAAAAAAAGAAAAAAAAAAAACAGCAAAGCTTGCGGTTTTTTAAAATTAAATATAATATAATTACGATTTTGTAAGTTGTAATTTGTACGTTTTTTATTAATATAACAATTTAGTAGTAGTTTATACATTACATTTTTTTATTAAAACAGAAATACAGATTTTTAATTTGTATTAATGTTAAATATAGCGTTTAATTATTATAGCTTTTTTTAACTTTTTGGCTATATTGTTATTTAAATAGTTTTTTGCGTGTTTATTTGCAGCAGCTGCATACATTTATTTTTTTAGTTTAATTAATAGTTTTAAAGCTTTAAAGTATAGCTTATAAAATCGTTTAAGTGCAACAAGTACATTTTTAAAGTTTTTTGCTAAATATTATAACGTATCTCCCACTTGGATTGGCCACCCCGAAATACATACAAAAAACGTCCGTGCGCTTTTAAATAACTCTACCAATATAAGTCCTATAA